>JACEGR010003629.1:0-101350 GCA_014170235.1 Listronotus bonariensis | reverse complement strand
TTAACCCAATAAACTGATATTTTTGTAAATTTTGTATGATACAACAGAAACAAGTTAAGGGATATAAATGTATAATTGGGCTTCAGGTAGTATTTACACTTACTGTACTGTAAATAAAAACTGAACTACTTTAATAACTGTAAATAAGTTTTTTTAATTAATGAGTTTTACTAACTAGTTTGGGATCATCAATTTCTTTATATTTTAAAGCGATAAATTTTAATGTTTCTTGGACATTAGATTAGATTTAGATTAGATTAGGAGGTGGATTGCATATCCTCTAACACTGCAACCTGCTCAGGTTTATTGTGTGTCCTCCGTCCATAGGTTAGAGCACGCTATCCAAGCCGGTCTGTTTAATCAGACTCCACAAGCTTGAAACTGGCCCCTTGGTATATCTTGCCGCTTTAGGTTTTTCTTTCACCCAGCCTTGCAAACCGCAGACGACAAAGGGCTTCGCAGTAGCACCATACGTGTTCTGCGGTTTCTTCCTCCTCCTGGCAGAACCTACATAGGTTTTCTTCTGCCAGGCCCATAGTTTCCAGGTGTTTATTCAGTCTGCAATGACCTGTCAGTTGACCCACTATTATTCTTACTGCCTTCCGGTTATAATTCAGAAGGTCTTTTGTAAATTCTGGCGAGTAAGCCTTGATGAACACTTTCGCCTGACGCTGTCCTGGTGTTCTCATCCACCAGTCTTGTGATTCCCTCATAATCCATGATCTAATGGATGACCTTACCTGGCATGATGGAATACCACAGTAGGGCTCGGGACCTACCATTGTCCTGCCAGCCCCCTCCTTTGCCAATTTATCAGCTTCTTCATTGCCTTCGTGGCCTTCGTGTCCTGGTACCCAGGCAATGGTTAGCTTGTTGGACGCACCCACCTCTTCCAGGGCAATTACGCAGTCCCGCACCAGCTTGGAGCTGATTTTGCATGAACTGAGTGCCCTGATGGCTGCCTGGCTGTCCGAATAGATTACTATGGTTTTATCCTCATAGCTCCTTCTGATGATTTCCTAGCACATTGTTCTATGGCTACAATTTCGGCCTGGAACACAGTAGGGTGTTGTCCGAGACCCAAGTTTATTTTCGTCCTTGGTTTGTCCCCATATATACCTGCTCCAACTCCTTGGTCTGTTTTGGAGCCGTTCTGTATACCAGATTAGGTCGGCTTTAATGGGAGGCCCTGCCACCCAGTCCAAAGAACAAAATTCTCATTGACAAAGCGATAAAAAAATATATACATTTAAGAAAATAAATTTATATATATATACATCTAAATTAACAAGGTAGATTAAATGATTGTCATTAAATGCAAAAAAATATATAACAAACATCTACATAAAAAGCAAACAACAAATTTTAAAACCGTCAGTATAAAAGATAAAACCATGAACAATGTACAAACAATTAAAATAAGGTCTACTAAAATAAAGAAGCTACAAAACAACACTGACTCTGTAACTGTCACTTAAAAAAAAAAAAACCTTTAAAAAAAAATGTCAAATTATTATTTAAAAAATGTAAAAAGGTATCATTTAAAAAGGAATACAGAAAAAAAACACATCACAAAAAAAAAAGTCCATAGTTATAAATATACATACATACATAGAAAAAGAACAAACAAGAAGAAGCAATTTTTGGCTTAACAACAAAAATATTTATATTTTAAATTCAAATGACAGTGACAAATAACATAATATAAAATAGAGAAAAGAAAATACAAAAATTAATTTTACATCTAATATAATTTATAGTATCACAGACATATTATCATCAAAATACTCCGAGAGCGAATAATAGGCTTTCGGAAGTAGCAACTCCTTAACTGTGTGCCTAAACTTTTTAAATGGGCGCACTGCCCTTATTGTAGCAGGCAAATGATTAAACATTTTTTGGAATTATAATAAATAGATTTTTGAATAAGTGTGCTGTGTGGTATAGGTAATGGTATGTTTCCAATTTGCCTGGTATTATAACTATTACCTACATTTATGACCTGACCGTTCTTTTTGTAAACAAGACAGACAGTTTCTAATATAAAAATACTGGTAAGTGTTAAAATTTTATACTTAATGAACAAAGGTTTGCAGGAGTCTCTAACTTTTGCCTTACACATGTATCTAATGGCGCGCTTCTGTAGTATAAAGAGAGAATTTAACAAATATTTACTAGAATTTCCCCAAAAGGCAATACCATACCTTAAGTGTGAATCCACAAGGGCAAAATACATAGTTCTTACTATACTAAAGTCTAATTCACACGATGCCACTCTCAAGGCGTAACAGCTACTTGCTATTTTACCACACAGAAAATTAATATGACTTTTAAAACTTAGCTTTGCATCTATTATTATTCCTAAGAACCGTGTATCTGTCCTATTTAAAATAACGCTATCATTAAGAATGACATCATCCACAGTACCACTGAAATGCAAAATGTTTGTCTTCGTAACATTGAAAGACAAGTAATTAGCGTCACACCATTTTTTAATTTCAGCGATATCCACAGAGATTTTATTATGTAGCTCTCTGGAATCCCGACTATGCCATAAAATTGTTGTGTCGTCTGCAAATAAAGTAAAATTTCCCGTAATGTTAAGCAGAGTTATGTCATTGATATAAAGCAAAAAAAGAATAGGGCCCAAGACGGAACCCTGCGGAACTCCACACTTAATTTTTAATTCTGTAGACTCGGATCCCTGAAATCTTACTTTTTGTGTCCGATCAGTCAAGTAAGATCGGAACCACTGAAGACTTACACCTCTAAAACCATATTTATCAAGTTTTTGCAGCAGTATTTCATGATCCACGCAGTCAAAGGCTTTCGACAGATCACAGAAAACTGCCGCAGCCGCCTCTCCCTCATTTAGATTTAAATACAATCTCTCCAAGAATGCAAACACAGCATCCGATGTATCTTTATCATTTTGAAAAGCAAACTGAAAAATGTTTAAAATTGAATTTCTACGCAAAAATGATATTATTCGCTTTTTAACTAGTTTTTCTATAACCTTGGAAAGCGTGGGAGTCTCTGATATAGGTCTTGAATTGGAAGGGGTCTTAATATCTTCATTTTTTGGTATAGGTGTAACAATTGACATTTTTAAAGACTTAGAAAAGGACCCAGTCAAAAAAGAGTTATTAATTGCATCCACCAATGCATAGAGAGCAGACTCTGGCAAGTGTTGGAATATCTTAACTGAGATTCCATCCCATCCTGCTGCATGTTTGTTTTTAATTTCAGGAAAGATGCTTTTAATTTCCTGCAGATCAGTAGGCATCATATAAAAAGTCTGTGATATATGTATCTCCCTTAAATATTCAATTGGGTTGTTCCTATTTCTAAGCTTACTAGCCAGCTCACCAGCGATCGTGCAATAAAATTTATTGAATTCATTTGCATCAATTGTAGTTTCATTTCTGATTTTACTGCCCTTCCCCCTCAGCTGATTAATAATTTTCCAACTCTCTTTCTGTTTATTGTGAGAATTTGCTATTCGCTTTTCATAATGTTTCTTTTTGGCCAACCCTATAACGTTATTAGCAGTTTTGAACCTTTTCAAGAGTTCAAATTTTGTGTCCGTAGTGATTTGAATCTGTTCTTTTAAGGACAAGCATGGATAAAAATCAAGGAGGTATTAACTGTTTGGGGCGCCCTAGGCTGAAATTCCCGGAGCGCCTATTGTTAAGATAAATACCACCAAAAAATCAACAAAATTTTTGAAGAGCAAAAAAGGTCCTGCCCCGCGTGGTTACTCCACCACCGGTAATAAAATTTGAAAAGCAAATAAAATATTTAATTCCAGAGCGCTTTATTCACAAGGAAAAGTAGTCACCAAATCACCAAAAATCCCAACCCGACCTAAACTTTTTTAAAAACTCCCCTGTTTGGCGCCTATTTTTCATGTAGCCTAGTCAGCCTAATAGAGCACGATAAAAATGCCGAAGTAGTTGAACAGTAGATGCAAGAACGCGAAAATAATGGACCTTTGTTGCCAGTAGCTGCAGTAAGAGAAGTTAGTTTCAATGAATTCCGGTTAATAGGTATTCAGTGTTGTAGGGGATGTTTTTATATTGAATTTGTAATACCTGGATTTTTTAAATAAAATTATTCTTTTTTTTGTATTATTACTTCCTTTTTGTAATGAAAATTACGACATTAACTAAAAATAATAAATTCTTTAACCTAAAAATGCTTTGTTTTTTCAACAAAACTCAGATTTCCATGACAACTTGGCAACGGGGCAAATTTACAGGTTAGTGACGTGCTGGATTTAGTTTTAGATAAAGTATATAGAGAATGCTCCATTAAATATCCCATACAATTTTAAATGAAAATAAAAAAATGGAAAAAGTCGAAATCGTGGTCTTAGTCAAGAATCAGAACTTCTTTAGAAAAATGAACGACTTTTTCAGTTTGACAATGTCATAAAATTATTTGACCCAACAATTTTAAAAGATTATAGTAAAATGGAATGCTATAAGAAGAATTAAGGCTTAAGAAAACGTGAGTTTGACCTTTAATTTTTTAGGGCATTTGGTTTTAAAATGCCAAAAGTTAACTATAAACCACCATTTAAACGGCAGGAACTTGACAGAAAAGTTGGCGTTAAAAATGCAATTGACGAGGAAGAAAATGTTCAAAATAAGACCAAAAGGGAATATCTAGAAGTGACAGGGCCGAACTGTGAAATGGATTTTAGCAATATAGTTGAAAACAGCAAAAATAAAAAAGATTTATTCGAAAATAATCCGGAAGTGCCTATGTTAGAATATGGTTGATTAACATTAAATATTTTTATTTCATAGATATTAAATAGTTAAAGTTAATTATAAATACAGATTTACACTCAAAAGGAAATTTATTTAATTTTTTTAATGATTTTGGTTTTGAGAAATATTTCGCTATCGATTTTTGGTCGAGTGGCATCCACTGGATAAACGCTGCGGCGTTTGGCCATTTGCCTAAAAAATAACGATTTAACACGGAACATACATAGAATTCGTCTGCACCGAAGTAGCCGTTCGGTCGCGGAAATTGTTTCTGTACCTGCAGATGTCGATGAAAACCAGAAGACAAGTCAAGCAACCAAGGCACTCCGCACATGGGTTGGTAAAACAGCGACGAGACCGAGATTCGACAAGCTTTCGACAGTATGTACGCATATATTCGTGTTTGAAGTGGCGACAACCGTAAAGAGACGAGCATACGTTTAATGGTTAATTTTTACTGTATTCAGCCCAATGATCTGAAAATAAATATGGATGAATGCAGCGAAAATCACAATAACCCCTACGTGGGCACCGCGCAGTACACTTGTGGGCATGCGCAATAAACATTTACTGACTAGCCGAAAACAAACAACAGGACCGGGTTTAACATTTTGTATATGATTCATTTATAAAGAAAATATACCAAGTAATTTTGGGGTATACATATTTAAATATTTTATTTTAAGTCTGTATTCGTCTTTCATAGCAGTCCCTAAAAAGTAAACCGGTTTTATATTGGGGACTATTTTTTGTTGTATATTTTTTTATTTTTCGGTCGTATCGCCGATTTTATTAAGATTTAGCAAACGAGAGTGCTTAGAAGCACTGATCTCAATTTAAATTCCATTTTATTACTAAAACACCTTCTTTTTGATTCATGAGGACCCACTTTTACTTAACCTCAAACCTGCACGCTATTTTATGTATTATTATCTTCCTTCTTAACACTACCTTGACACAACAAAACTGAATAGTTGGTATTTTATTATAAAAGCAATTAGATTTGGTGTAACTTGTTTGAGGAATAAATCTCAATTCATAAACTGATATTTCGTTCCCGTTGGCGTAGCAGTTGTCGTTCAGTTAAGTTTGGCGTGTAATGCCATTGAAATTGTTTATTTTTGGGGTTAGGGCCAAACTGACCTTATATTTGTAATTGAAACCACAAAAAAGCGAATCACAAATATTAAAATTGGTAATGTACCCAGTAAGTAATTATTGATTTAATTTGCCTACAAATGCCAACTTGAAATAAACTTGATAATGTAATAATCTTAAACTAGGCTTAAAGCGCAATGGAATCGCTTGGACTATTTAATTTTATTCAAAACATTCCACAGAAAGATACCTATGTTCCTTTTTTAACATACGAGCAATAAGCAATCTACAAGATATTATATGGTATAAATCGTCCTCAATATCACAAAGCGGCGTATCTTTATGTTTAAATTTCACGAGGGTGCTTTTTAGGTATTTTTTGTACTACTCTTTTTAGTAAAATGAAATAGGCTTAGTATTATATTTCTATAACTTTTAAAGATATCAAAATCTAACATATGCCAATTTGTAATATTAAGAAGCAACTTCTTTTAAGCAATTACATCAGCTCTAGTCAATTTTCCTACTTTTGAGATACGCCACATCGTTGATATTGCCGACGAAATTGCTTATGGCTACGTGTTATAACTTGAAAATATGTCAAATTATTTTAATTAAACTGCCATATTTTATTTTGTGTAATTATAAATGCATCAGTCCAATGCTAATACAGGGTGTCCGACTATATTTTAACCCATTTTCACCGCGAAAAGCCTTAGATTTTTTTAAAGTTTCTTTTTATATCCTTGCCATTTGGTTGTGACATTTTATTTCTTACGAAAACGGTCAATTTTTCGTATATAGGAGCAAGTTTGTTATTTTAAATGGAACCCCATATATATTTTTCTATAATCCTTAAATACAATTTTTCCCGCTAAAAAAAATTAACCCAAACCATGACTATTTCAAAAATAATGGATTTAATGATCTCTAAAAAATTGACTGCATGGCAATAAAGAGTATTATTTAAAACAGGAAATTTGCTACTTACTCATTATTTAATTTTGGTTATGCAAAACTTAAATTAAATAAAAAGTTAAAAAACACCAAGAATTACTCACAACGCACAAATAAAAACACCAAATACCAAATAACTATACTCTGATAACGGTCGACCGTAGATGGGAGATTCGGTTTGGTCGGTCGACGGCGTCAATTTTACTTGGATTTTACGATCGAGAAATCCCAAATTATAAATTAAATTAGGATGAGTGTGACCCTGTCACCGCATAGGTAAACGTTTTCAGTGTTGCAACCACTATATTTATTAAAAATACTGCTAATTTTGTCAATGTTGCCAACACTATATTGGGTTTTAAATAGAAAATGCTAACCTTTATAACAACTGCACATGTGCAAAGGTGTACAGCAATTCTCCCAGTGTGGGGTAAAAAATTCTTGCGCAGGTCTATTGAAAATATATGGGGATCATTTTCTATTAGCAATCCTTTAATTTTTAGATCATTGATTCAGCCAACGAAATCATCTGTCGATCGGAATGCGCCGAATGTTCCCCGAACCCGACCGGCGACGGGACAAAACTACCAATTTGCTTGCATGACTCCTCTGTCTTTTAGCTAAATTCTACTCTACAGTTTATAAATTTAACAGATATTTTTTAAATCGATAAAAGTATTGGGAACAATGCTATTTTTTTTTTTCAAAAATATTACATTATAAAAATGTTTTCTCATTATTTAAGTTTTAAAAAAGTTAGGATTTTATAGTCTATCCAAGCTGAAATTTATAGGTCGGCAATGAGAATATTCCTACATAAGTAAATTTTGTTTTTTAGGTTAAGGTTGGCTGCTTAAGAATTGAGGGTAATGGTAAATTTTTAAAATTTAAATATTTTTAAAAAATTTTGTATAGATTTCAATTTACTCGTATTTTTTTTACTGGCCATATATTAGGATAAAGGGTAAAAGCTTTAGTGTTTTACCCTAATATTTTATTGAAATAATTACTATTTCTGTTAAGCAACGTTCATCATCTGTGGGGGAGAAATGTCGATTCGGCTGATTCTAGCGACTTTGATTTTTTTTAAATATTCGCATTCAGGTGAGCGATTTAAAAAATGTTAGCTTGGATAAACTATATCAACTTACCAATATGCTCCAATAAATTTGCTAATTGCTGCGCTTGTTCGCTAGTATGTTGTTGGGATTCCCCTTGACTCGAAGATTGTGTCGTACCACTTGCCGTTACCGGAGTGAGGCTTCTTATGTAAGGTTCCAACTGAGTGGCAACCTAAAATAAAGGTATCTTAAAGGGCGGGCCCCTCATAACCGCAACAGGCCCGTAGCCGGGCGTTTTCCTGGCGAAATGTAGTGGAATGCGGTGCAAAAAGTTTTGTATTTAATTAAACTGCAGTAATATGAGTCAATTATACCACTCTTGAAGTTACATCTGATCGTAAAATAAACCTTCACAGATAAGGTAACACAGTTTTAAGGTTTGGCCACACATACCCACACCGAGGCTTGCACTGTAGCATGGCCGTGTCTCGGTTTTGAAATGTACCTTTGTAATCAAATGCCCACTTAATAAAACAAAAAATAATTTATAAGTTTTGCTCATGTACTAATCACAAGATGTAACAATAAAATAATTTTACATTTTTAAATACTTATTGTGTACAATAACTAACCTTTAACCACTAACTTTTAATTTTTATACGTAATGAACTGAAATAAAAGGTGACGCCCGGTAAACTCATAACTTGGTTCGGGGAACATCGGCGCTATCCAATCCACGTATGATTTCATAGGTTGGGCATGTTTCAGACCGTACAAGTCAGGGTCGTGCTACGGTGACGGTCTTGCGGGACATCGGTGCGGTTATGTGTGGCCAGACTTTTACCTATACTACACTTAAAGTTTGGATAAAAAGAAACAGAGATAAGTAGGACAATATGTTTTATTTAAACAAAGAGATATACATACATAAAACAATAGACTTAGCTTGCCAAAAACGTTTTTTATATTTTTGAGGGCATGAAAAGTGCTTTTGAATTTTTCCTATTTAATTTGCCCCAGTCATCACCGTGAATCCGGGCTCGGTGCGGTTATGTGACGCCCGTCCTTAATAGTGTAAAAAATCGGCCACAGATTTGACTGCCATTTAGCAGAGAAGAAGCCACGCGGTCATGAGTTCTGTCTCACTTTCAAATTATTCTCCTTTTTGTTGCTCGCACACTACTTAAACGACGCGATGATTGCCGTCTTTATTTGTATGACGCCTGAGCCCAGATTCTATAAAATAATAAGGAAAGAGAAAGTGATTTATCTGTCACTACAGTCAGAAAGACGAGTTACAATTGGTTTAAAGTGACACTGTGGACATATAAATCTTTTTCTCTTTCCCTTTGTTAGTTACAGAATCGTAGCCCTGTGGCTTTTTCTCAGCTGAATTCTACTTTAAAATACCTGACTTAGATGTTTCAGTTCATTTCTAAGGGTATTAACATCGGCTCTCTGACAACTGAAAACTTCTTGTTCGACGCGCAAACGCCAAAGTTGTTCTTCCCACGAAGAATCAAATGCTGCAGCCATTCTATCTAGGTCTTGTTGTTGTCTAAAATAAAACCAACGTTTAAAAAGTGGGTTACAAATTAAAACACATAATTAAATAATCAGACAAGTTAATTATATAGAAATAAATATTACATTAATAAAGTCACAGTAGTTGTATTTATATTATTATTAGGTATATAATTAGATGCAACCCCTTACCGCTCTAAAGTCTGATCTAAATGTAAACATTCCCTTATGAGCATCTCGTATCGCGCAGAAAGCGGAGGGGCCTGGGCTTTTCTTATTGCAGTTATATCTCTAAAAAGGGAAAAACAATAACAACGTTGTAGTGTACTTGTATTCACATTCACTTTTGTTGATAGGGGAGCCCAAGAGGGAGATTTCGGGATTTACTACAGCGCGGCAGATTAACATACCGGAGGATACCTTGTACCCGGTAAAGTACCTTCACCAAATATATCCTCGCATACAGGGCCGATCGTAAAAAACAAAAACATATCTATCAGAAATTTTCGAGCGCGTCAGATTAGGATAGGGTAAGTTAATGTAATGCTAAACAGTATAGATTCCACTAATCTGAGAGTGACGTAAAGAAAACGGAGGGCTACAAAGTTGTAAAAAAAGTCATTTTCACATTCTCGAGCGTGGCTATTTTTTTATTTTGAAGAAAATAATTCAAGGATAACGAAAAATATAATCCGATACGATCCGAACGATTTCCATAAGCCGAAATAATAACAGTATTCTTTGACATATTAAAAACCTATAGCCGCTTCCCCCACCGATGAGAAGGTGTATATTATATAACATTTTTTTCTTCTTATCATTTAAGCTTTGCAACCCAATAGGTGTCCATGACGCTCGAGTAAATCCCCATTTAGCATCGTGGGCTCCCCAACTATGTGTAGATTTTAATAAAATTTAACTACGGCCCTTATGAAGTTACTAAAATAACTTCTGCTTTCTCAAAATGTAAGTTTATGTATGTATGCTCTAATATTTAGTGACTTTTATTTTGACATGATGGGAAAATCGTCATTGTTAAAGCAACTTAGCATAAAACTCCACGTCATTGTTCAATAAATAAATGTTTTTATTGTAAATAAACTACAAAAATTGTTTAAGATTAAATACAAATTCGAAATAATGTAAAATAAAACAAAAGATAAACAAGTCGGCCATATTGAAAAATATACTCTTAATAATATTGCCAATAATTTAAAAAGAAAATTACTAATATTATTGAATGGAATATCTGCTCTTTTATTTTACAGGGTAAGATAGAAAGAAGTTATTTTAGTTATTTTACGAGAGCTGTGGATTGAATTCATTATTCCATTAAAAAAAAAATCTTACTTGTGTAACTCTCCGACTTTATCTTTAACTTTGTTAAATTGCTGATTCAGTTCTTTTATTTGTGACTCGAAAGACCGGCAATGAGTAGCGAAGGACGAATCGCCTTCAAGAAGCTTGTTTTTCAAAGAAGTCTGTTGTTTTTTGTAGCTGGCGGTGCGGTATCATAGAGTCTAGAAGCTAAAAACAGGTTAGTTACACAAAAATAATATTTTTCCATGACCGTTAAAAAGTGCTTTTTTTAATCGTTAACATAAAGTTAAAGTACTCCATTCTAGTACTAACTACATAAAGTGTTAAAAAAGTAACTTTTTTAAAACTTCGAAGCTCCTCTTCACACTTTAAATTCGTGTTTTGTTTCCATGCCTACTACAGTAAACGCGACATCAACTGAACCTAACGGTCAAGTTACCTTTGATTTTGTTATTATTTCTTTTAGTTTATGTGTCACTAGTTTTAAAATTTGACAGTTTGCAAATAACTTTATTAGAAATTATTAAAAATTACTAGTGAATAATGAATTTGGATGACCAAGACATTGAAAAGGAATTTATACTGTTTTGGTATTATTTAGTATATGGTATTTAAGGAAATTTTTATACGGCCGTGGAAAAATATAGTATGTAACACATGCATAAAGTGTCTTTTTTACTCATAGGATTGCCGCACTCGCCTATCAAACTTTCCATTCGTAAAAAGTACACAGTCCCTTTATGCACTTGTTACATAAATTACATATTATGATATTACCATATTGTGGAAAATTTAACAGATACAATAGGGCACAATGTATTTTAAACAATAAAAGGTTAATAAAGGGTAAAAGAGCACTAATATGATAGTTCAATTAAATAAATAGAATATTTCTTACTTGCTGCTAGCTCCGACTGATGTTGTGATACTGCTGCTGGCCCAATCCACGGCTCCAAACATTGTGCAAATTCACTTCTATAGTTGGTCTTAATTTGAGACGATTGCAAAGATCTATTAGAAATTAAAATAATTGTTAAAAGCAACATTAATAAAAACAAAAGATTAAATACTGAGCATGATGTTTATGTAGTGACTGCAACAATATAATGATTAATGATAAAAGATTTTTTTCAATGTTTTTCAGTGATAACTAACCTAACTGGTTGACTAAGGTTTCCTACAGCAGACAGTCTTTCAATAAGTGAAGGACAGAGTTCCAAAACTGATACTTATTTGCTGCAGCTGTAAATGTAGTACATAATACCAAATGCAGCTGGAGTACTGGCATAACAGTTCCTACGACATATACGATCAATTTAATACAGTTTTAAGAAAGTAACGTAACGGTCAAATTTCTCATGACCTCTAACCGGTTTAGAAAAATGTTTCAAATAAACGTTGCATATTAATTTTAGCGCTATTATATCACAAAGACTATATAGATATACTAAGTGTTTTATCTAATCGTGGTAGATCAAAGTTTTTTCAAATACACAGCTTGTATATTTTAAAAACGTTGTTTTTTTATACATTCTAAAAGCAATGCATTTATGCAACTGTTTTTAAAATAATTATTTAAAAATTTAGTTTTCGATACTGGTACACTATTAAAACAATAATAAAAGAACCCTTTATGTTTTACCACGACAACTACCTTAAAGTAGCTGTCGTGGTAACCTTGGAATACACCAGGTCGATCTCGGTGCTGTTAATGGAGACCATATTCTTTCAGGAGAAGTGCAAAGATTTTTGGGGATTAAAAACAAGAAAATACACTTTGTTCAGTTTATGGAAAACATATCTAGGAGTTTCAAATGGTTAAATCACTTACTCTAAAATTTTCGAGGATTCCATAAAAAATACATCATGTGAAATTTTTCATATCGTTATACATTATATAATGGTAAAGTTGGGCCTAATTGATCATTTTAAATTGTTTAAATAATGACAACTTGAAAAAATAGACAAAAAATTAAATAAAATATTAGTTGATTTTTTTCTAATTGTTTGAACAATTGCGGTTTAAAAATGTCTGACCAAAATACAAGCTGGCAGCATGTATCGTCATAATTATCATTTTATTCTAAACGTGATTCCGCAAATAAAGTCCATGACAATAATTTTTGATACATTGGCGCCCATACCTCCTAGTTTATTTCTAAATCACCTATACTCTGTTCACTATAAATTAAGAAAACACCTAAACAAAATATGTATTTTATTGGTTTAAAACCACAGTAACCGGAGTTACTTACTAGGTATTCACTATCAATTTATAGTGGCGAAAGTATAGGCCATGAGATATTTGACCATTACGTTACTTGCTAAAACCACAGTATAATATTAAATACGAAATAAAATAATTAAATTAGCTATAAAAAAATAATAAAAATCAGAACAAAACCAAACTGAGTAAAACATAACAAAATACCTACAAACATTAAATTTAGGCGATAAACCAAGCCAAAATAAAGCAGTATTTTGTAACGTTTAAGACCTACATGAGAGTGGTTGTTACTAAAAAGTTTCCGTTCGATGAGAAAACACTGGAAAACATTTTTTTAATTATTTTTTACAATTCAAAACAACACGTGTCTCAAGACGGTCCAAGTTAATAACCATGTTACAGTGAGGATATTAAAATAGTTTCCCCCACTTTATTTTTTGATTGGGACAAGATATCAAGATCGGGTAAAATTTAGGTAAAGAGTAACACTTAAGCTACTCTTTGGCATAAAAATAATTTTGGTCACATGGCCTAGTGCCAAGGGGGCACTAGCAACTTTTTTCAATATAAAGGAGGTTCATGTAGTTCCTTGTTTTAAAGGTCCTTTAATTCTCTACTCGACGCCACTTTGTTTTTGAAAATTTGCGCAGCCGTTCCAAACTTAGAACCGTGTGAAATTTGGCCTAAATACCGTACAAACAGTGCGGTTTTAATGAAATTGGCTTGTAAGTCTACAACGGCTGGGCAGATTTTCAAAAACAAAGTGGCGTTAAGTAGGAATCTAAGAACCATTTAAAAGTAGGTGCTAAATGACCACGTTTTTCATTTGAAAAAAAGTTGCTAGTGCCTCCTTAGTATTAGGCCACGGGACCGAAATTATTTTTATGTCAGAGTAGTTTAAGTGACACCCTTATACCCAAATTTTACCCGATGCCAATATCTTATCCCATTCAAAAGATAAAGTGGGGGAACTCTTTTAATATCCTCACTGTATACCCAAAATCAGCCTAGACCGTCTTAAGACTTGTGAATTGAAAAAATAATAAAAAAATGTTTTTCAGTGTTTTTCATCAAAAGAAAGCTTCCTAGGGGGCGCACCAAAAAATTTAATTTTTAACGGCCATCCTAACCTAAATAAAATTTACGGTAAAGCTTGTCAAAGTCGTCACCAATTATTACCGCGGTTAAAACCGTATAAATTTCGTTGGATCGCCTCAATTAAAAAAAATGGACAAAAGCTAATAAAAACGGAGAGATATTTTTCTTTAACAAAAAAAAACACAATTTTTTTTTAGACATGTAGATTTCACAAATCTTAAAAAATTTTATGACCAGTTTCAGAATGGCAGTTTAAGCTGTGGTTCAGTTGAACTTAACTAGTATTTAAACTCGTCCATTTAAAATATATTACTGTGAAGTAAATGCAAAAAGTGACAGCAATATATTTTACATGGATTAGTTCATGTACCAGTTGAGTTCAACTGAACTGGCAATTGTAAAACTGGGCATTAGTATTTCAATTTGACAACTTGTAATCACTAACCTAATAGCAACAACTGACTTCTATAAACTCGCTCTTTACTATCATACTGCCGCTGAACTTCCATTATCATAGCGGCGTGAGTTTTAGCCATGGCTTCTTGCATTCCTTGACAAAAAGTGTTAATTGTGTGTTTTTCAGCATCCATGTTTCTACGGAGTTCATCCATAAGGCCTTTTAATGCTATTATTCCATCACGAACAGACGTCTGAAAAGTTATAATATAATAATGCTTTAATAACTATATACATGTTACACGGCCCTCATAAAAAAATAGAATAACTACTGGTTATGTATTGTTAATTTTTTACTGACTTTTATTTCGCGATATTGGAAACAGCCACTTACTTCTGTAGGTAAAATCGTTCGAGTGCTGCAACCGGCAATGATAACCGAATAAATGAGGCGATCATATTGAAAAATATATTGGCTTGACAAGTGACAATTTTACCAACAGTAGTAGTTGCTAGTGAAAAAATAAAGTTATTAGTAAATTATCTACGGACGATCTGCGCTTTATTTTACAGACTTATATACGGAGCGGGTATTCTCGTTCTTTTATGCGGGGTGTGACGTGATAAATAAAAGTTTTTTTCCCTGGATTTTAAAAAATATACACTAACAAGCAAAAATTTAGGTCACTATGAAATTGTGATATTTTTCATTATAAGTTTATATCGAACAATTTTATTTTTTGCTGCAAACTTCAATAAGTTTACATTTAAAATGAATTTCGTGGTACTGTCTAGGAACAAAAATAATAATAATAAAACTTAATGATCAGTAAATTGTGACCTTTTTCTTGTTGCGCGTTGCAATCACAGGTCTATTGAGGGGGCTAGTTTCAAAGTATACTATCTCCAATATTAGATTGTTATATTATATTTTACTAAAAGGAACTAAGAACCTATACATTAAATGTAATGTATTATTTCTTAACTTTGAACATTTTTTTACGAATGAAGTCATTGCGCAAAAAGTGATTTATTTAAATTCAGCGCTGAAAATACAACTATTGGGACATTTTTTGACAACAAAAATTTTCTTGCATACAAGATACGTCAACAAAGCTCTAGGTTAAACTTAAGTTTTTGGGCTATTCGGTCGTCGTTGTAGATTTTGTATGACCTTGACGTTTCGCCAATACGAGTGGTTGGCATCCTCAGAAGGTTTCTAGTAGACTACTTGCGTACTACTGTGTCCCGGCGCGGACGCATCGTGTATTTATAGACAGCTTGGGTGGGCGGGGCCTGCTCCGGTTGGTCGTTGCGCAGTTGTTGTTCCCGCCGTGGTGCTATTTTCATGGTTTTGAGAATTGGTATCCACGTTTTATTGATCTTCATTGATTCTTCTGTTTTGTTGAAGTTGTTGGTATGTTTGTGTATCTCTATGGCTTTTCTGTACAGTCTGGCATGGTAGGATGAGGTATTGGCAAGAACCTGGGTATTTTCAAATTTTATGTGGTGCTCTGTGCCTGAAAAAGTGTGCTCTGCTACGGCTGATTTGTCAGTCTGTCCCAGGAGGCAGTTAGCTTTATGTTCTTTAATTCTTGGGTTAATCGATCTCTTGGTCGTTCCGATATACACACTGCCACATTTACACGGTATCTGATAAACTCCTGGGCACGCCAGGGGGTCCCTTTGTCCTTGGCCGATCTTAATGACTCTTTTGACTCTTTCTTTTGTAGGTTTGTATATAGTTTTAATATTGACCTTTTCTAGTAGTGGTAGGCTTCTGAGGATGCCTGTTGGCGAAACGTCAAGGATACAAAATCTACAACGACGGCCGAACAGCCCAAAAAACTTAAGTTTAGCAAAAGGTGTATAAAGCTCTAGGTTAATCACAATTAACAAAAGTTTTTAAAAAAGTAATCTAGCTTTACTGCCACTTTATTTTGTAAATAACGTAAAGCTTTAATTCTGTTTTTTTGTATGTAGCAAATTTTCATTGTCATATAATACTCTTACATGACATGCATACAATTTTTAGAGACCAGTAAATCAAATATTTTTAAAAATAAACATAGCTTATGTCACACTTTTTAAAGGGGTAGGATTGAATTTAAAGATTGTAAAAAATATACATGGTGTTCCATTTAAAATAACTTGCTCTATTTCGAAAAATCGACCATTTTTTGTGTTAACAGAATGTCACAACCAAATGGCCAAAATTTTAAAAAACTTCCCAACTCTTATAGTTTGGGAAATATGGCTACCCAAAATCTGAATATTATATCTACTATTTCTTAGATTTGGATGGCCATATTTCCAAAACTATAAGAGATAGACACACCAAAAGTAGCATTTTCTTAAATATTTTTAAAATATCTATTTAAGGGTGATGCTATTAACAGGGTGTTTTATTAAAAATGGCAATTTTCTATTTAATTTTTGAGGATGGCCATATTTTCAAAACTATTAAAAATGGGATATAGCACATGTGGATTTTTTTAAAGCTCTTTGATAGATCTTTTAAATGGTAAGATAATATACAGGATTTTCCACTAAAAAAAAGTACTTTTTTTGCAATAAATCAACAACTTGATGTACCATTGTTTTTTTGCTGGCACCTTAATCTGCGGAAAAAATATTACACCTTCACTTATTTAACCAACTTTGTATCTCCAATAATAAAGAAGTTACCAATAGTGCCGACGTAGGTTTAATTACCCTGTATATTGTCTTAATTTTTAATAAAACGTAACTTTTAAACTTTCAAAAAACTGACACAACAAACTCCAGTTTATTATATCAGTGTTTCTCCTCTAAGCTCTCAGGTTACATTAGTCCTTTTACAGTACAAACATTTTAATAATTTCGCGTTCGTTTACAGCATCGAATGAATCCAAACTAATATAAGGGTTGTAAAGGGTTTTCCATTTTTAACCCTCGATGTTTTACAACAGCGCATGACCAAGGCAAGAATGATACAGCAGTTGAATTTCAGCGGAGTACTCAGTCAGTAGTGACATTTTACTATGGAACGCTACACGATTGAACAACGTGTAGAAATCGTTAAAACTCAAAGCCAGTGTTCAGTTTTCCAAACGTTTCGTGCACTGCGTTTAATTTATAGTATTCTCACCTGTGTGTGATTCAACTGCCTTGGATTTCTTCTTGTGGGGCTGCATCAAATCTCAAGTATATACCACAAACGATTGCCGCCCTAAAGGCCAACATAGCTCGCACCATTGGTGAGGCAAATTTGTGCCGAATGTCATCGAAAATTGGATCTCTAGGATCCGAATGACTCAGCAAAACCGCGGCGGCCATTGTGTTGATATATTTTTTAGAACTTAATGTCATTATATATGCTTTTAAATAACAAATACAGCCGTCGCAATATAATTTTAACAGTTTGTTTTATCTTCATTCAAAGAATCGCTGAAAATGGAATCTATGATGTTCGTTTTCTTCTTTATTTTACCTAATACTAATGACAATTCGATGCTAAAACTATCAACATTAACAGAAAAATGTACAGCCAGAGCTGATTATTCTAAATTGCGAACGATTTTCACTCGTTTTGAGCGGTGAGCACAGCTCGCTATTTACCGCGAATACTCGCAAATTGTGTGAGTGCTCGAGAATGCCAAAAAGTAGACTTTTATTCGATTTGTCAAAAGATGCGAGCTGATCCCGACAGATGCGAATAGCCAAGATTAGGGCCGCAGTTTTATCATTTACGACATGATCTTTCTGGAGATCCTGTATGCGGTCCCAACTCATCCTACACAGACAGACTTATGCCTTGTTCAGACACGGCTAGTAATTTAATCGAGTAGCAAGTAATTAAGTATTCTCGAGCGTGTGGACAGCTACTACACTAAACTACTTTCCCAACTGTCTGAACAAGGCATAAAAACAAAGTATGTTAGGAGAGACGTATGACAGATCATATATCTCCATAAGCAAATGGATTCAGGGCATACTAAAACGATTTAGAGTTTTATAAATATATTGTTACAGACTTTTAAAAATGTGTTTAGGTAAGACAATTTTAGAGAGTTAGGATCATTAAATTTAGTTTGGTAATTTATTTAAATAATTTACCTTAATTTTTCCAAGTTTTTTCATCACTTTCGAAGGTTTCCGAAAACGCCCGAATTATCCATTGAGAACTTTTATGCCATCCTGTACTATAGAATTTTCGCGATATTTCTCCAAGATTCTAGATCATTCTTTTACTCTTCCACCATACTATAAAAGGGCGACGGAAAACCTCCGATCAGTTAATATAGATTCTACTTTTGTACTGTAAACTTCGAGACATTGACAAGTGAAGATTTTGTCGTTGTTCTAACCATAGTTACGTTCCATTGTTAATAATTTTAATCTTTCAAAAGTATATTTTTTTGTATGAATGCAATTTTTATTTCTCAAACACCAAGAACTCTATATATTTCACTTACTTGAAGATCCATAATAGCATTTTGCCCCCTTTCCAATCTTTTGGCAGCTTGTGAATGGGCTGTATCTATATCAACACACTGGGTCCTTATTTCGTTTGGCAGATCTCGGAAGCAGTTTACACAGAGCATTGCATTTTGAATGGGTGAGTACATTATGTAATGCTCGCCGTGTTGTAAACACTAGAAAAAATGATTACAACAACCTGCTCATCAAGATAATCTGTTACATGAAAAAGAGAAATAAATGTATTTAATTAATAAAGGCAACAAACAAATTCTTGGTAAACAGGCATCGTCACACTTGGTCAAATCCGCTGATAAGTTTAGGAGACAAACCGCGAAACACGAAGAATGAGGTCGGTAAGGATACGGAAAGATTACTCTGTAGAGCTCTTTGATTAATAGTAAGTAATTTTACGAAACGCACAACACGATTATGGCACTGGTATGGATATTGTAAAGTAGCTCTCATACAAAATATGCCTTGCTCTGGCAAGTACCTCACGGTCTGTCTGGAGAAACAGGACAAGATCCCATTAAACCCACGACCCACGTTGTAAGTCCGAGGTGGCAGATAAGTAGAATTACTCGGTGTACTCGAGTTGCTAGACGAACCCAGATAAAAGAGATTAGGATTGTTGAATTGTTAGAGGGGACATGGCTCAGTTCCTCGTAACCCAGACGTGACCTCACTGTCGTTGATAATATTTTTAAATGATTATATATAAAAACTGAGAAAAATTGATTTTTTGTTGGACCCTCCCATAAAAAAATCAAGTCTTAAAACCTAATCCTCTTTATGTATTTTAACCATGAATATAATAAAATAATTTATAGACAAATTCTAACTTTTGAAAAATGATCTAAATTTTTTTTCAAATACGGTGGAAAATACGCCAGTAAGTGACCTTATTACGGTCAGGTAAAAATCGGCGGGCGAACTCTCGATACCAAATTGTGTTTGTACCTGGGGTAATTGAAGGGTCAAATTATGTTAAAAGGAATTACGACACCGCGCCATTCAGCAGGTAGGTACGGCGCCCGACAGGGTAATTAAAACATTTTTAGGGAATTACAAATGGTTAGTTCTGGTAAGCAAACTTTTTTAATTCCTTAATAATTAATCCCAAGACTGATACACACTTACGAAAGGTTAGTTCTAGTAAGCAAGTCCTTTTGTTATTCCTTAATTAAATCCAAGACTACAAAAATAATAATACATAATTAAATTCTGTACGTTATTTATTAAAATAAGTGGATTTTAATGCAAAATAAAGCAAAACAGAAAAAATATATAAAGCATTCGTTTTACAAGATATTTTATTGCATGGGGTGTTGTGTTTATTACCGTCTAGGAACTCAACAATCTTTTTCTAGCAACTCATTCATCTATGTCGTAGCAACTCAACAATCTCAAATTCAAAATTTTATTATTATCTTATCGCCGTCTAGCAACTGGAGTACAACCCGAATTACTCACTATTACTACTATTACTCAGAGAGCTCTACCAGAGCTGAAATAATGTTTTTTAAACTATGGCTCTACAGAGCAATCTCTCCGTATCCTTATCGACCTTAGTTTCATGTTTCGCGTTTTGCCTCCTTAACTCATAAGCAGATTTGACCATATGTGACGATGCTTGTTTACCACTTTGATGTTTTGATCTCCTTAACCTGTCAGTTGGCGACTGTTGATTTTTTTACAGTCCGCGGAGGGTGATGCTGTTTGCATACCCTTTGATTAGACAAGGATCTAAGTCCTAATAAGAGAAAAATCTTGTTTAAACGCCCATTTGGATAATGGAAGAGTTAAACTCCATGGGTAAATAAACGTGTAAAATTAGAAAAAGGAAACTGATACAACGTGGTTTTTATCAATTCTTTTCATGAAGATAAAGTAAGTACCGTCTCAGAACTACCTAAAGTGTTTAAAAAAGCTTTTCTTTACATTTTGAATTAGAGTTTTCTTTCTGTACCAACTAGAATTTATTTAAAATTTATTATCTTGTAGGTATATGTAAAAGACATTATTAAACATTAATATTATAATGAATTAAAGTGACTCAGAAATTAAAATTTTAAAATTTATATGGTCTTAGAAAAATATAATATGCAACAAGGCAAAACTGGCTTACTCAAATGATATGCTGCACCTGTTAAACCTTCCACTCGTAAAAAAAGTGTCAGTTTATGCACTTGTTACATGTGTTATTTATGAGAGTCAAATCACTTGACAATAACTTACTCGTTTGGGCTCTTTCTGACACTTGGTCATATGAACAACTTCATGACTGGAAAACATTTTGGCTCTATGAGTGCTGTCCCGACAATGGGCACATAGCGCCTGACCTGGAAAATATATAATAGTGACATGTGAATACCTTTTCACATATGATTAACAGCAAAATGCAAAAATAAGAGTAAAAAGTAAAGTTCTTTTTAAATAAACGAAATCAGGAAAAAGTAATGCGTATAAATTAAAAAAATAAACCACCAGAAAGAAGCTACAATATTAATCATATACAATGCCGCTTAAAGGAATTTAAAATCATATTAATTTTTTTAATAAATTCAGTTTTAGCCAGAATCGAGATTTTTTTGAATATAAGTTAACTTTGGCCGTTTTACATCTTTATTTTATAAAACAATTGGTTGAAAGAAGCAAGAAATGAGTTAAGAAACAGTTTATTAACCCATGAGTTAAAGAGAAATTTGGAGGGAAGAGATGAAGGTAGCACACTTTACAGTCAAGCCTTTCTAGGGATAAAGAATTAAGCAAAGTGGAAACTTCAGGACCTCTCCAGATGGGCTATAAATGAATGCAAGTGGTACCACGTGTTGCTATATTGGCACCCGCTAATTGAGGAATTATACAGTGCATTTATTTAATGTCCCCCTTTTATTTTTTGAACGGATCATTTTAGGAAGGTAAAACTTTGGGATATGAAATTGATAATTAAATAGTATTTAATATATATTTTTGTCAATTTCACTATAGAATATAGTAACATTCTATATAGAGTGAAATTGACAAAAAAAGTTAAATGTAAAGGGGGTCGTGTGGCACATCATTTTAAAGCTCCCGACGGGTACTTCATAACTCTAGAATATAAAGTCAATACCTCCACCTAATACAAAATGGCGGTACTTTAAAAATTACCTAAATACCTGATTTGAATGGCCATATTTTCGAAACTCATAAGAGTTAGATGTACTACCTTATGTGGTGTTTCTAAAACTCTTTACAAGATCTTTTTAATGGTGATACTGCTGAAAATATAGAGGGTAGAAAAAAAGTATATATGTAATTTTTTAACGATGCACCCTGTATATTATGTATAAAACATTTAAAATTAAAAGATCTTTAGCTTTAAGAAAATACCGTATTAAGTAAAAATAACTTTATTAGTTTTGGAAAAATGCAAATCAGGTTATTAGTCATTTCTAAAATACCGCCATTTTGTATGAGGTAAAGTAATTGACTTGATATTCTAGAGTTAGTCACCCTTTCAATTTTTTTCCAAGAGCCCAGCCGCCATCTTAAAATCTGATCTTTGCAGTTATCAATTGGTGTATTTATTTTAACTTGTAGAGACGTTCTTTAAAACAGATCAGAACTGTTTGAAAAGGAACACCAAAAAAGAATGGGATTTCACCGTGGACGTACTTTGACAGACTTTTTTGTTTTTTGTTTGCTTCTTGTTTTAGTCTTTGTTTTTACTTTTTTGGGAGTAATTAATTAAACACGAAAAAATACATTTTCTTAACATAACCAAGTGTATTTACTATTTCTCCTTTGAAATATATCATTAGTGTCAAAACACTTCGTGCCTTTCCTGCGATGTTAATGCATAAGAGGAGGTAAGGGTAGAGGTAAAAGAACGGTTCTGCAGAACAACTTCATTATAAAAGGTTATGGTGTCTATCCGGGCGGTTTTATAAAAAAGGAACACACCAAATTTGAATTTTTAATTGACAAATTGCACAAGCCATTTTTACTGCGACTATTGTTCTAATTACTTGACTAAATTTAAAATACAGTGTGTCTACGTAAGTTAGCGTCATATGGGAAACTTTTTATTAATAATTTATAGTCATAAAAGGTCTGCATGGTCCAAAACTTTTTTATATTTAAATAAACAAAATAGCATATTTAATGATAATTTTTAATTTTAAATATGCTTTCTTTTAAACAATTTTCGATATTTATAAAATACAGGTACCTAATTTACTCTAGATCAAGAAATTACACTTTTGGCCAAATCCCGCAGATGACTGAAACAATTTATTATCAGATGATTCGTTTTTAGGTTTTGGGCCATGCTAAACTTTTTATAACAGATAACTTATAATAAAAAGTTTCCCATATGACGTCAACTTACGTGTACACACTGTATACAAAATCGCAAAGAACTAATTGAATAAAAAAAGTAAAGCAATAAACAACGTAAATAAAACATACCAATTACAAAATAACCAAAATAAAACATATTGACATTTAAAGTGTACCGCATGTGTTGCAGTAGTACATATTAGCCCTGTCCCTTTTGTCACAATTACAACATGGTGGGTTCTCACTGTTGGCAATATCTATCAACTGTCTCATTAAGGCATCAGGTGGTGGTAGGGAAGTACCATCTTTAAGTAAGGTTGGTTGTCTGAAAATAAGAAGTCTAATAATATAATATAATCCCTATAATATCACAGGCCCACAAAAAAAAGTGGTCAGTACTTGAACTTAAGTAAATTTCAATTTAAAAAAAAAAAAACTAAAATAAGCAAGTTTTTTAAGAACAAATTTTGGTTTAAAAAATTTAAGATATAAAAAAGTCCAAAAAAAAAACATGGGTCCGTAAATTTCTCATTGGCGAGCAGAGGTGTAGTGGCTAGCGTGTCAGCCTCTTACCGCAGCGATCCGGGTTCGAATCTCGGAGTCGGACATCGGATTTTTAATACCTCGTCACCTCACAGTTGGCAATGGCAAACCACTGTGTAGTATTCTGCCATTTCTAGGTAGTAGTTATTTAAAAATAACGTCCGTAGTGGCACTACCGCGTTGTCTAAAAGGTGCTGTGAAATGCAACTGCATGTTTCAGTGCTTGGATAACGTTGACGGAACACGACAATATTGGGTTAAACATCCAATAACCCGACACTCACGTTACACTGGTATTTAGGCATAAGCCTTCGTGAGATGTCATAAAGATAAAAAAATACAGGGTGTTAAAGTTAAAATGTGTTTTTTTAATATTCCTAATATCCTTTAACCAATTTTGTTTTAATTTGGCAGTGTTATTTATGGCATTGAAGAGATAATTTATCACTAACTTAATTACATTTAATAAGACCAGTGGCGTCTTAAGTGAAAATTAAAGGAGTATTTCTAACAAAAAAACGGTACGCCACTGATTGTATAAATGTTTGTTAAACTTTCGTGCTTTCTTTAGATTAAGCAAATAAGAACACAGGTTTTATGTTTCCTAATTTTTTTTCGTATCTTGTTTAATTTAAGAGAAAAAAATAAAATCCACTTAATTTCACATGTTATATGTCATATGTCATTATTATATATTATTTTATTATATGTTTAATTTTCCGCTTTAATTCAAATTTCCTTTGTGGGTAGTCCAAGGTAAAAAAGTTAAAACTCATTTTCTGCATTGTTTTTTTAGTGTGATAATGTTTTTGGTAGCATATTAGCAATTCGTTCACTTTTTAAGAATATATTTTCTTTTAATTTACAAGGTATACTAATACGCTATTTAAATAAGTTTGCCAGATGTCCGGTTTTCGACCGGAAAGTCCAGTTTTTATGATGTCTGTTTGGTCGGAAAAATCTTAGCACATCGTACAACATAATGTCCGGTTTTTTTGGGATATGGATAAAAAATGCAATAATGTAAAAAAATAGATTTTGTTTATAGTGCAACACCACACGGACTATAATCAAAGATTCCAAGTGTGAATAATCATCGCCAATTAAAAAACCCACTTTTGTAAATAAGTAAAATAATGGTAACTTCTTCACGTCCTTAAATTATACAGGAAACAGAGTAATGGGTTAGAGGACAGTGCAAATTAGACAACTTCTCAAACTATGCCGACGTTTCGTCAATATATTTTGACTTTCTCAAGGCTACAATAAAAACATTAACATTAACCACTTAAAATCATTCAACATTGGACACAAAGTTGCATTGCGATGAAAAAATAATGATATGTCTTACACTAACCTAGTTTAATAATTGCGCAAAAACAACTATTTTATTAAACTAGGTAAGTGTAAGACACATCATTATTTTTTCATCGCAATGCAACTTTGTGTCCAATGTTGAATGATCGAATGATAGTTAATGTTAATGTTTTTATTGTAACCTTGAGAAAGTCAAAATATATTGACGAAACGTCGGCATAGTTTGTGAAGTTGTCTCATTATGCACTGTCCTCTAATCCATTACTTTGTTTCCAAGTAAAATAATTACAGTATACAAATCAAGAGTTCACTAAATAGTTCAATATTAAATTGAAATTGGTAAATATTTATTTTTAATTCCTTCACATAATACCAATTCAGAAAGAATAATACCAATTCATAGAGAATTTTTCATTAATGGCAAGACAGCGGACCGGTGAAACAAATCGACTGTTGGCAAAATCTGTCTTGCAATATCAGTATAACTTTAAAATGTTGCGAAATTTTATAAATATATTAAAACACAAGACTACAAACCTAATGTTGCGAAATTTTATAAATATATTAAAACACAAGACTACAAACCTAATTTTTATTGTAATACAATTTTAATATTTATATTATACCTTTGTAAATAACATCAAATTTAATGGGCTATAAAATTTGATGGTTGCATTAGAGAAAAAAGTCATAAATATGGCAACGATGCCTAGCTCATTCCTATGTTCGATTGTTAAGAATTGCCCGAAGTATCGAAAAAGGTCTTAATCTTTAAAACCAGAAACTAAACCCTAGTATGTTTTGGATTATTGTCTTCTTACTTGTTGCAGTTTAGAAAAATACTATTTTATTTTTTTTTAACTAGAAATGATTTTCTAACAACACCCACTCATATTATTTCCTCACTATTTTTACTAGTAACATAGTTTTATTTTTTATTTAACACAAAACAACTATTTTTACGTATGCAGATAAGTAAAAGATAACCATGTGTGTGTGCATTTAAAAATAAAAAGTTATTAATAATTTGTTTAATTCAAGCTTTCTCCGAAATCGAATATTTTAGTTCTATGTCCCCCGCCGACCTTAGAATGGTCTTTAAATTTTTAAAATATTTCCAAAGCCAAATATTTGAGAAATCGATCGACGGAGTTCGTCGTGTGACACCGTGTACGTTCTATTTTTAATATTATTATAAAAACAACTTACACTTTTTCTTGTAGAAATTGCCTGAAAAGGTTAAAAACTTTACTTCCGCCATATATTAAGCTAAGATATTTTAAGTTAAACTTTTAAGCATTTCAAACCATAAATAGAATACGTAATATACAGGGTGCCGACGAGATTATTACTAGCAAGCCTGTTTTTCCTTGAGAAGTGTTACACGATTTTAAAATTTGTGTCGAATGTATGGTTGGATAGGATGCAAATTTTCGGTGTTTCAGATTTTATGTGTCACGGATTAACCGGAAGTGATATCTTTCTAAAAATGAATCAAATCAACTTGTTATATCTACCCTAATTAGTTTTTAAGAATATGGCATTTGAAAATGTCATGTTAACCGCCATTTTTATCGATTTAAAACAAATGGTGGTAAAAGAGACTAATGCGGTTATTTACAAATATTGAATGCACCATGTATCCTACTACCGTAAAAATACAATTTCCGGTTTTACCTGAAGTTCCACAGAAATTGATAGTCGGCAGTAAAGGACTTTCATAATTTAAATAGAAACCATTACCTTAGGCATTAGATTTAAACTTAACACTCACTTTTGAATCTTTTTTGTTTATTATATCCAATATCTATAAACCTAGTAATTTTTGGGTTAAAGTAAAAGGTTAAAAAATATTTTTTTTTCGCTATTTTTGAGGCATCCTAAAGTTTTATAATATACAATATTTAATATAATATAATATAATATAATATAATATAATATAATAAAATATATAATTTCTTAAAAACTATTAGGTTTAAAGAAAGAATGTAATTAACAAAAAGATTGAGAATTAAGTGCTTGGTTTAAATTAAGGGCTTAAAGTAGTGGTTTCCATTTGAATTACTGTGGTACTGTGGTACTTCCGATAAAACCGGAAATTGAATTTAACGGTAATAGGATATAAGGTTTATTAAATATGTGTAAAAAATCGCATTAGCCCTTTTTTATCATCATTTGTTTTTTAACAAATCCATGAAAATGGCGCTTAACATGACATTTTCGAACGATATTTTCTCTAACCAGAACTAAAGCCGGCTGTCCATGAGAGCGGTTTCCGCTCGCGGATGATAATTCAGCGTTGGTGATTGGTTAGTGCAAATTTAAAATGCTTTTCCAGCCAATCACAATGCTGAATTATTATCCGCGAGCGGAAAACCGCTCTCATGGACACTCGACTTAATAAGATAAATATAACATGTGGTACATGTAATATCTTGAAATTGCCTGTAGAACTAATTTAAAAAAAAAAACATATAGGGTATTCCATTTAAAATAGCAAAGTTAAGAGCACTTTCGGTTAAAAGGGATGTGCTACATAAAATCTAAAACATCAGAAATGTGCATTTTATCCAACTACCTATATATCCGACCAAACACTTCTCAAGAAAATGACAGGCTTGCTAGTAATTCGTGGGTACCCGGTATAATAAAAAATAAATCAGTTTAACCTTTAAAATATTAATTACTTGATTTTTATACATTTCCTTATGATCATTTTATTCTTCTTTTAATTGTTTTATATTTTTTACCTGCAAAAAGGACAAACAAGCCTCTTATCTTGCTCTCTTCCTCTTAAGCATCTAGCGCAAAAAGTGTGATAGCAGCTTAAAATGCAGGGTTCTGTAAAGTAGTCATGGCATATCGGACAGAGCAGGGGATTTTCGGAAACTCCATTCCAGTTTCAAGACCCGGTGGTTCCATTTCTGGAGGACAATTGCTGAAAAAAAACTTTTTAGTTTGTAAAATATTAACTGTTGGTTTTTATCATAGAAGTTGCTGAAAATAACATCAAAGCATACCATGGGTGACCTGGCAATACCTTCTATCTGCATTTTACCCAAAAACTTATTGGACCAGTAGCAGTTTAAACGATTTTTGTTCATTTTGAAAGAAATCATCTAAATCACTTTAAAGGTATAGCTAGCCCGCCTGCGATATCTTGCATCTCTACTAGTTCTTGGTAATATACTATACAGGGTGTACTCGAGTTGCTAGACGGTGATAAGATAATAACAAAATTATATAAAAATATCGTTAAGTTCCTAGACGGTAAAAAACAAATGTTTTTCTCCATTCTTTTGTTTAGTTCAGTTTGCTGTTAAAACCCGTTTATTTTAATAAGAGAGTGACTTCTGCACGGTCTGGTTCTATTTATGAATGAACGAAAAAAAGAATTGACACAATTCTTAACTGGATGGAAGTGCGTATTCGTCTCAGGATTAGGTAAGGAAAAAAATATTTAACTAACCATGACCCTCCAACCTATACTCTGTCTTCGGTATAAAATATTCGAGTAATATTAGAGTTAAAAGAATATTTTATATAATTATATAATAATAAATAGTAATATTAAGTAACAAAACAACAAAACCAACATTTTATTTTATAATATATTGACCGTATGAGGGATGCTTAGTAAAATTTGTGTTGTTGTGTTTTTACCTGTCTATAATGAGGTCACGCCTAGAAACTCAATCATCCCCCGTCTACCAAATCGACATTGTCAGTATAGGAAGTCAACAATCTTTATCTGTTTTATTTGTCGGCCCAGATATTCTACCATTAAACGAAAGGGGATGGTTCACCATTGAAAAATAAGAAAAACAGTTCATATGAATATATGCCCTAAACGTCTTAGTTTTTGAACTATGGGGTGTAAAAATTTAAAGAAAATATATCAGATTAAATAAGATTTTTTTGATAAATTTGTAAATGTAAAAAATAATGAATAGTAATCATCTTTTTATATATTGATTACTCTATATACAGGGTGTCCGAGAATATGTGGACAATCTCTCGGATTTATTCAGAATCATCTAAATGAAGTGGTCGAAAATAATATGACAAGTTTCTATAAGCTCTTTTTGGAAAGCCTTTCTTTACTGATATACTTGCCCATAAGGAAAAGGAGAGAAGGGATAATATAAAGTCAGTACCTTCACATACCACAAAATGTCGGTACTTTCATAATTACATACCTAAATACCATATTCAGATGACCCATATTTTCGAAACTAATAAAGTTAGATGTAATTATTGTGGTATTTTCTTAAAGCGTTTTTAAAGATCCTTTTAATGGTTTGTCCTGTACCAAAAAAATCCGAACTTTTGTGCTCTATTGCCTCGGCTAATAACAAATAGATTTTATAAATGTTTTCATTCTTTTTGCAAATAATTTTTTCTTTAATTTCAACCTTTGACCATATATATAAAAATTAAACATTTTTCTAATCTACCTCGTAGTTTTTGTCGATTCGAGAATATTATGGAAAAACATTTAATTTCAGGTAAATAGTCCATATATCTCTTTGACTAGGTTAATTGCATCGTAAATTACCTGTAATAAAAGACATGTCGGTAAAATCATAAACACTCAATTAATCATGCCTGGATCCCCTAATAAATACATTTAGGTATACAGGGTGGCGCACCACAAACGCCTCGGTCGCTATTACAAAAACAGTATTTAAAAAATATATTTTTTTTCACAGTCTTATGCGGGTCATTTGGAAGTAAAAGGAGGTGGGTAAAGATTAAATAAATGTGTTGTATGTCGAATGTAGAATTCGGCGCAAATATTTGCGGCGCAAATTTCACGTCCTACTCACATTCAATTTTACGTTGTGTGCCGTGCGTTCGTACTCAAAACGTGTATGATCTTGTGCGTTGCATACTATTTTGTTATTCTGGATTTTTTTATATTTTTTTCCCAAATATTTTATATTCTGTAAAAGATGAATTTAAATAAAGAGGATGTTCTTCTTCTGATACAAGAATATCAAAAACAAAGACTTTTATGGGATCCAAGAGATAAGTGGCATTTTCATAAAAACAAAAAGAATGATGCTTGGGAAGAAATCGCAAAATGTGTAAACATTGATGCAGAAGACGCAAAGAAGAAAATATCGAGCCTTCTAGGCTCATTTAGGAAGGGAAAGAGCGAAAGCACGAAAGACTGTGGGTACCGGTAAAGGTAAGTACAGTTTACAGTATGTCAGTTAGTTGTTGTTTTTGGGGTGATTTTTAGATAGCACTAATGCAGTTTGTAGCATTTGTTAAAGAGACATTATAGTTTTAAATTTACTGGCCATTTCTACAAAATTGCAACTCTAAATAATTACCTGATATGATTGTAAATTATTCAAAATAATCACCTGATCTTATTTCTTTTAGGAGCAAAAGATATATATAAATCAGATTGGTTTGCCTTTAAAAGTTTCGCATTCCTTATCGATAAAGATGAGCCTGGAGAAACAATTAGCTCCGAAAATTCAAATGTGGTAAGTAACAAAAAAGAAGCAATCTATTTTACTTATTATAATGTTTTATTATCGATATTATAAGTTATTTAAGCATATTCATTTTGCCATGAAACAACCCCTGTTGTTGTAAAATATTCTGCAATTTCATTTCTAATATCTTTTGCATCTGCAGTCGCTCTCCGTGGAACGTTTCGTATCTTTCCAAAGCAATCAACACTTTATGAGTTTCTCCAATTTCCTAGTGTCAGACGCCCTTGCTCTTCTGAGTCTACAGTTCCAGGTGGAATATAAATATTTGAAGAGGTCTTACTTTTTTTAAATAGTTATGCAAACATACTATTGCCATAACTATTATTTGTGCTTTTTAGGCTCCAGGAGAAGGGGTTTTCTCAACACCCTGAATACTGATGAAATAATTCCGAAAACGTTCTCAACAATCCTACGAGCTCGACTAAGCCTGTAATTGAATATCCTTTCAATTGATCCTTTTGGATGTACTCCTGAATATGGTTTCATGATTTGTTTGATTAGTGGGAAAGCCTCATCGGCGATGAATATATAAGGTGTATTTTTTGTCTTTGGGGAAGAGGTTTCTCTGGAGGCAGATTTAGAGTCTCGGCTGTAATTTTACGATAAAGTTCACAGTTTTGGAAAACTCCTCCATCCGAAATTCTTCCTTGGCATCCGATGTCGACAAACAAAAAGTTGTAATCTGCATCGACAAGGGCAAATAACACTATGCTAAAAAAGCCTTTATAATTATGGAATTCACTTCCGCTGTTAATTGGTGCTTGAATGGCTATGTGTTTTCCATCCATGGAACCTATACAATTTGGAAAATTCCACTGAGTCTCAAAACCTTGCGCAATTGTTAACCATTCTTCTGGAGTATTCGGCATCTAGAAATAAAAAAAAACTTGATTTTTTGCTATCTTTTAAATTAGGGCAAATTTTGAGAAAAAATTGCATACATTCTATGGTCTTTTAATATTAAAACATTGGTAATATTATAGCACTGAGTGATACATCATAAAACACTTCAAATTAAATGAGGTAAAATGATCATTTGGTATGCACAAAACACAAAATGCCCTCTAGCCATTTTTTATTTTTCAAATGGCTTTTCATATTCTGTGCATACTAAAAGATCATTTTACCTCATTTAATTTGAGGTGCTTTATGACGCACCAGTTAGTGCCAGGGATTATTATTTATTTTTACTAAAAATAATTTATGGCATCATGTATCATTACGTAAAATCTATTATCAAATCAAAACACATCTTTTAGAAATAGGATATTTTTTAAATTGTCTAATTTGACAGATCACAAATTTTTAAAACTTTTAACTTCTATAAGCAGCCAAAATGTGCGCAAGATTCAAACGGCTTCTACCAATAAGTTGATATGGGTAATTGGTTTATTTTGGTTAATTTTAAGTAGTAAGATATCCATTGTTTCTAAACTACCAGTTTTAAGAGCTCTAGAGGTTTTAAAAATAAAATGTATGCCAAAAAAGAAAAACATTAATAAAAGTTATTTTTTCAGGGCGAAATAGTTGAAACTGATGCAATGAGTGAATCCAGCGAAAATAATGCATCTCTAGAATTCGCTGTCACTGATCAAAACCTCAACTCCCCTGAGTGCTCTTCAAAAAGAAAAGATACCCCAGAAGTTTCTGACAATATTGAGTTAGAACCTTTAACATCAAAAACTTTTCGTAAGCCTTCCACACCTAAAAGAAAAAAAAGAACAATAGAAAAAGAAGATTCTAGAATAGATCAAGCGTTCAAATTCTTACAGCAACCAATACCAGAAGAGACTTCTTCAAGTATCTACGCAAAATATTTGGCTGACCGACTCGACAAGTTTGATCCAATGACCCAAACCATTTTAAAACATAATATAGATCAATTACTTTTTGATGCCGAGATGGAGAAATACCGTAAACAAACTCATGCCCACGATCCATCAGAATGCCAATCATTAACTCCTTCTTCTTCCCCTAGTACATTTCCTTCACCTGCATCCACACCACCATTTACCACAGATGATTTGTGTTCAAGCAGTTTTGCACATAAAAGTCTCTGCCAACAAAGAGTAATATTTCAACAGACAAATTACAGCATGACTTAGAAGAGTACGTTTACCTTAAACTTTAAATTCGGTTTGACATTTTTTTTCAATGCAAAATCTTTATTTATTCAGAATCCATTAAAAATACAAAGATTTTATTTAGGATTCAATTTGTGTGTTCATTTCTAATTTTACTTTCTAGTTTAAATATTTCATTTAAATACTTTAATATAGTTGTTACTACATACATATTATCATGCAGGGATCGACGCAACGAACAGACGAACTTACTGGCGGCTCAGTTTTCTGAAAACGCTCAGACCCGTCGATTTTGTTTCGAGGGGACACAAGTTTGGCAAAAATCACGTTAGCACGTGCAGCTCCTGGGCGAGTGACACTAACCCTAAAATCTTAAATGAGAAGGCGGATCGAGTGATACATCATTTTAAAGCTCTGACGAGTACTTTATAACCCTAGAATATGAAGTCAATATCTTCACCTATTAGGTCAAAGTGGCGGTACTTTAAAATTACCTAAATACTTGATTTGGATGGCCATATTTCCGAAACTAATAAAGTTAGATGTACTTAATGTGGTATTTTCTTAAAGCTCATTTAAAGATCTTTTTAATGGTAAAATAATATACAGGGTTCTTAAATAAAAAATATGTACTTTTTTCTTCTACCCTGTATATTACTACCAGTATCACCATTAAAAGACCTTTAAAAGAGCTTTAAGAAAATACCACATTAGGTACATCTAACTTTATTAGTTTCGAAATATGGCCATCCAAATCAAGTATTTAGGTAATTTTTAAAGTACCGCCATTTTGTAATAGGTGAAGATATTGACTTCATATTCTAGGGTTATAAAGTACTCGTCAGGAGCTTTAAAATGATGTATCACTCGATCCGCCTTCTCATTTAAGATTTTAGGGTTGGTGTCACCCCTGCCCAGGGGCTGCACGTGCTAACGTGATTTTTTGCCAAACTTGTGTCCCCCTGAAAACAAAATCGACGGGTCTGAGCGTTTTTCAAAAAAAACTGAGCTGCCAGTAAATGCGTCTGTTTCGTTTTCGATGCGCCACCCTGTATAACTTAATAATAAGTTTATTTTATACTAACATTATAGATTTAAGTAAATAAAAAATTGAGAATATGTTTAATTTTACAGCGAATTATTTTATTATGTTTAAATATAAATTTAATCTCTTTTTTGAAAAATAATTTTTTTTAAATGTCTATTAAATTTTATTGTAATTCTGAGTTTGTTTAAGGGCATTGGGTATTTCATTATTTTGACATGTGATTTTTGTTTTCCCTTTTTATATGTATTATTTGGAATAAAAATTCAGTTTTTATTAAAGTTATCGCCGTACAGATGTTGTTTTTCTAGAGATAATAAATTTTTAAAAAATAAAAATTAGGTTTTATTATCAACTTACCTTCACATAATCTTTTAGAACGTCAATTAAAGCACTGCATACTTCTGGAACTATCAATGATATGCTTTGTTTGGATATTTTGAAAAGATATTGAAGCGCTTGTATATGAATCTCCAGTAGCCATAAAGCGTAATGTGACAGCTAACCTTTCCTTCACGGATATGGCTTCTCTAAGCTTGGTGTCCTTTTGATAATTTTCGGTCCAATCTTATTTATTAAAATTTCAAAGTCATTTGCAGACATACGCAAAAATTTTTGAAATGCCCAGTACTTTCATCCAAGGATAGCTGATTTAATAACTTTACACCATCAAATTGTTTTTTGTTTTGATACAAATGTTTAATCCAATATCGTCTTTTTTCTATTTTTTTCCTCCATTTTTCTTGATTAGATGTTGCACGACGATAAAAGTAGCGCATTTTCTTTTCATCATTAACATTGCATCAGACATAGTCACAGAATGGTTGGTTTAGAACAAATTAGAAAGATGGATATCAGTTAACTTCTATAATTTCTAAACAGCAAGTCACAATAACAACATTCGTCAAAATCACTGCGTTAACGTAAATACGTCCACACTAAAACAATATTGCGGCGCAAATCTCTTTGATGTTGAAAAAAAACCGACAACCGACGGATCGCGTGCGTTGAATGTCGCGAAAATTTTTGCGTGTGTTTCTATGCGGCGAACTCGTCCACACTTGCAAAAATTTTAAACATTAGTCTTTACATTTTTCAGAAGTTTTAAAAAATAAATAGTAAGTCACATAAAACGGTCATTAAACTTAGTATACTTGTTAAAATTTAGCCATTTTGAGTGTTTTTTCTAACTTTCTGCTAAAAAATCTGTTAGGCACTTGACGTACCAAGATTCTCTTTAGTGTTTCGAACACTACAGTGAATAGGCTTCTAAGCAGCGTTCATTTGTTTTGGTGCCTCGAGCGCTTGACAGATTTATTTAATAGAAATTTATAAATATTACTCAATATACCAAAAAATTTCAACAAATATACAAAGTTTGATTACTGTTTTATGTGACTTGCTATTTATTTTTATACTAGTTCTGAAAGAATGTAAAGACCAATACCTAAGCTTTTTATAGATATAAGAAATTGATTTTGATAAGAGCCCAGCTTCTTTAAAATTATGGAGAATTATACTTGGTGCTCCAAAAAACATACCAAACTTTTATTTTCTTACATGATACACCCTGTATAATAGTCCATAATTTGGATTGCAGGAACAAAAATAAGGTAAGTTTCATCAGTGATTCCTTTATCAAACATTTGGGATTTAAAAAAAAAACTTATGACCAAAAACAAAATTTGGGAATAGAGATCGCTGATGAAACTTACCTTGTTTTTATTCAATGGTCTTTTTTGTTGCGTATACGCCAAAGTTTATCCAGAAAGAATGTGACTGCTTCGCTCCTGGTTCCGGGAGATAGCAAGCTGACTCTGTTCAGCCCTATTGACCCCTATGAAGTGGCCGGTCGCCTAAAACAAAATTTAAAAAAATCCCCTAAAAACCCAAAAATTTTAATTAAGAAACGACGTTTCGCTGGCAAGTTTGATACCGTTGTTAAGTTAAAAATTAAAATAATTTTTTTTTGGGTTGTTGGTTTTTTCTTTCTTTTGTTTCACGCGACTGGCTAGTTCATAGGGGTAAATAGCTCTCATCAAGGTCAGCTCGCTATACCCCGGGACCAGGACCGAAGCGGTCCCATTCTTTCTAGATATACTTTTGGCGTGTACTCAACAAAAAGACCATTGAATAAATAATTTCGCCTAATTATAGAGCATATCTTCAATTTACCTTGTTTTATTCCTACAATTCAAAAATGGACTTACATTATACAGAGGCACCCTGTTTAGTTTTCCATAATTTAAAATTATGCTCCTAACACACACACATATTTATAATTTACAGGGTGTCCCATTTTGGTTGACAATAGCGTGGTATCACGGTGATTAATAAAAATAGAACCTTACGGTTTTCCTAAACCTGAGCTACTTAGAAACGAAAGATGCCATAAAACAAAGCCGTCATAGCACTCTTAGTTTCTGAGCTACAGGGTAATTTTGAAAATTTCGCATTTTCAGAATGCAGTGGCGTGGTCAGAATATTTCCAAATATTCTTGTTTTGAAAATATTGACCAATTATGTTTTTTTAACGGAACACCCTGTATATAACACTATGGGTTTATTTTTAATAAACAACGACAAAATTCCCAATATTCTATAATTCACATCCAAAATTTTGCAGTAGGTCATGCAAACAATTCAGTTAACAGTTTTTTTCTATTGGCTTGATCATTGTAGTGGTGCTTACGTTACAAATTTCAAAATTGGATTTTGCTATTTCATTTAATATGTTTTTCCTTTTGTTACATAAATCTAGGTATGTAGCACTTACACGAGCAACATTATTAATTTGTAAATAGTTTCTATTAAATAATGTTTCTTGATTTATTGCTAGCATAATATATTTAGTTTATTTTTGATTGAGAAAAACATAAAACAAAAAAATGTATTGCTTTGGGTTAAAAAGTTAGAAACCAAAAATAAAAATATCTAGCATTGATGTCAGAAAATATAATAGATAGTCGTTTTTAAACATAAAATAAACAAAATAGAATATGCTAACAATAAATTAAGAAAATTATGTAATAAAAACTATGTACTAATTAAAAATTTTGCTTAAGAAAGTGTAACACCTACCTAGATTTACATAACAAAATAAGCTTAAAAGCAAAATCCACTTTTAAACGTCGTGACGTAAGCACCACTACAGTAATCAAGTAAATACAAAAAAAACTATTAACTGATTTGTCTTGCATGGCCTACTACAAAATTTTGGATATGAAATATGAAAATTGGGAATGTTGTCGTTCTTTATTAAAATTTACCTATAGTTTTATATATTTTTAGAGAGCTTGCAAATAAGCTAAATAGCTAATCCATTTTTAATAAATACATTCCAATAAAAAAAAACTAACATTGGTGAATATTTCAAAAACAATAACATTTGGAAAAAATCTTATTACGCCCCTGCATTCTACGAAAAAATTATATAAGAATTCGTTTTTACCTTTTGATACGTAATCAGCCAACTGAGATACAAGGGGTACCTGAAAATGCAAAATTTTTAAAATTACCCTGTAGCCTAAAAACTAAGAGTGTTATGACTAGGGATGTCATATTTAAAAAAAAAAACATCAATATATCAATATCGAAAATTATCTTTTGGCTAATAAATATAATTTTTAAGAGGTAGTGGGTAAATGAATACTGCATAATAGTAAAAATTACCTTAATACTTATTTTTTTCTTTACTGTACAACATTTTTAAAAATTTAGGTAAAAAAATCGTTTTTTAATTCTGTCTCATTTACCACATATATCAAGAATATTCAATATCGATAACTTAAATATCGATGAAGGTTATTGATATTTAATTTCCGATATATCTATATTTGAAAATCATTGATATATCGTTACCATCCCTAGTTATGACGGCTTTGTTTATGGCATCTTTCGTTTCACAAAAAATAGCGCAGGTTTGCAAAAACCGCAATGTTTTATCTTTAATAATAACTGAGATACCCTGCTATTTCAACTAAACTAGGACTCCCTGTACAAACATATTTAAAAAAAAGTAACCGTTTTTGTACAACAGACCGAGGCATTTGTGGTGCGCCACCCTGTATAGCCCGACGCCTACCTGTAACCCATTTTGTAATTAATTCAGGTCAATTAGGCCCTACCCCAAATATAAGTAGTTTTGGCACAAATAAAGTAAACAAATTAGCCGGCCTTATTCATTATTTCAGGTACAGCAGAGTGGCCATACAATGGTCATTTAGCTTTGGTAAATAGTGTTAACAATTTAATATTTGGGTCAGTTAAGGGTTGTTAATCGAATTTTTAGTTTCTAAAATAGCATCAGTTTAGTTGTGAGTTTAAGTGAAATTCAAAACTTAATTTGTAGTGGTGCTAAGGCGCAGTAGTGTTAAAATTACATGTAAGTTTAAGTTTCCATTTTTAAAATACACTCATGGGCAAAAAAATACTTTTCGGTTTTTGATTATCTTTTGGTACAGTTGTAGCTCCTTTCATTAGGATTGTTTAGTCTAATATACGGCTATATAAATGGACTCCTCATGCGTTTTACTGATGAAATATATATATTTTTAACAATAACAGTTAATAATAAATAAAATCCTGGGGGAAAGCAAACCATATAGTGAAATAAAACTTTTTTAATTAAAAATTTTGACATGACCGTCAAAATTTTTTTATTTATACAGTCCGAAAAGGTGAGGTCAAAAATAATAGGGGTGATAAAGTGAGCCAAAATAATGTTAGTACTCATATAAAAAAGTTCTATCGCGCTTCGTTGGGGAGTTATTGACCTTCGAAGTAAGAATTAAAAACAAAGTATTTAATTTATAACTTTTGAACGGTTGCCACAATAATAATGATGTTTGAGCATTTAAATTATCTTATACAAATGCTTTTCCATAGCCAAATAATGCGCATAAGTCATAATTATACAGGTTAGACGATTTTTTTCATTTATTGTATGCATTTATTACAGGGTGAAAAACTTGACATTTTGGTTTGACCGTTTAATTCCTTCATAACTTTTGTATAAAAAGCTATACCTTATTTAAATCGATATCTTGGACCGTTTTTCCTAAAATCGCAAAATATTAAAATATGGTAAAATTATAAAAAAAAACTATCTTTACTTGTGTTATTAAGCTTAAAAAGGCTTTCAAACAACATTTTATATTATTTTTACCACATCTTAATAACTACCTCCAAAAAATGGATTTTTATAACATACAAAATAGGCGCTTTTATGAAGAACGGTCCAAGATATCAATTTAACTAAGGTATACATTTTTTGTACAATTTTGTACAAAAATGATGAGGGAATGAAACTGTAAAATCAAATTGTCAAATTTTTCACTTCTGTAAAAAATGCTTACAATAAACGAAAAAAAATCGTCTTACCGCGCAATCATTTGCCTATGGAAAAAAGCATTGGTATGAGTTAATTTCAATGCCCAAATATCATTACTATTATGGCAACCGTTCAAAAATTTATAAAATAAAGTACTAACATTATTTTGGCTCACTCTATCACCACTATTATTTTTGACCTCACCTTTTCGGACACTCTGTATAAATGAAAAATTTCTAGTATGTAGATAATGCCACAACACGGTTGGCTAACTTTTCTTGGGCATAGTACCTGCCAAACAGGTGTAAAGAGGTAGTTTGGAGGTATGTATTTACTGTCATTTATTTTTCAAAAAAATAAACATGTAAATATAGATTTTTTTATTACGAATCCATTGGTATAGAGTTGTATTATTAAAACCTTTGGCTAAGTTAGGGTTGGCGCAATTTAAAGTTTCAAGGCTCCAAAAGGGAAAGGTAAATATTTTTAAAAAATGGTACGCCACACTTTTTTGTTTGATGTACGGTTTTCGCCTAAATAAATTGAAACCATTTTTTGGCTGGTCATTTTGTATTACCAATATCAAATACTAGAGTGAAAAATAACCTTCGTTATTTATTCTTTAATTAGATAGAAATCTGACCAGTCAAGAAATCAAATTTGTTTTGAACTAAACGGGGATTTTTAAAAAATAACTTTATTTTTAAAAATGCAGTGGCGTACCATTTTTTCTTAAAAAATATTTACCTTAAACCCCTTATGGAGCCTTGAAACTTTAAATTGCGCCAACCATAACTTAGCCCAGGATTTTAAAAGTCAACCCTATACCATTAGATTCGTAATAAAAAAATCTATATTTACGTGTTTGATTTATTGAAAAATAAATGACGACAAATACATACCCTTAAGTTAGCTGTTTATACCTGATTGACAGGTATTATATATAAATAATATAAATTAAAAAAAAATGTGATGGTATTCATGTAAAAATTTTATTTATAAATTTTTTAATTACACTATATCCTGAGGGGTCCATATATATAGCCAGATCTTGTATATTTAATAAAGGGATTGCAAAAAGTGTTAAAAGATTATATAGGTGTTACATATTTTTCAATTTTTTTTTCTTATAATTTATATTATTTTCTCTATATTCAAAGAAATTCCACTTAAAAAAAACAATACAATTTAATTATGATGGTCGTAATACGCTAAATTGCGAATATACATATATAAATAAATAATCTAATCTGAAGTTTAATAAGCACTTTTCTTTTATTAAAAATAAAGCTGTAAAGGCACTGGGATTTATAATCAGAAATAGTAAACATTTTAAGATCTCCACAATAATTAAATTATACAACAGCCTAGTAAGGCCACATCGTGAATATGCATCACAAATATGGATGCCAGTGGAGACCACACATGATGATTTTATAGAAAAGGTATACAAAAAGGTTTTTGAGGTATCTCTATGTTGTTATATATAATAATTGTCCATTTAAAGTTTCTTATAAAAGTATGTTAAGTAGTTTTGGGGTTACATCTTTGTCCCAAAGAAGAAAAAACAAGCTGTGATATTTTTATATTATATAATACATAACTTAAAAATACAAAGATTTTAATTTTATCGATCATGTTAATTTAAATGTATCAAAGATTCACTTAAGAATTTCAGTAAACCGTAAAATATTTAGTGTAGACCCATCTAGCTTGTCTCCTTTTAACCGTATGATGGCTGTGGCAAACGAGCTTCTTAGGGAGATCCAGACAGATTTCTTCAATGATAGTTTAAACTGAACTCTGTACTTTAGTAAAAGTCTTTATTTTTTTCATTATATGTTATGGTTGTTCCGTCCTTGTTGTTTAGTATGTAAGATTGTTTTTTCTTTGTTCTCTAGTTTTAGAATCTTTACATGTAATTACCAATTATTGTACTGGTGTTTGTAAAGAATACAATAAATAAATAAATGAATACTGGGGAAACCTTAATTTGAATGTCCATATTTCCAAAGAATAACGATACCGTTGTCATACAACGACGATACATATATCAAATTTAGTATCTTTTTACCGGTATTTGAAAGATCTTTTTACTGGTGATGTAATATACGGAGTGCTTTTTGTAAATCATAGTTTTTGTTGTAGCCTGTATATATTAAACTTCTATGCCCTGTGTCTCAGAAATAAAGCCAGTTCAGACATTCATTTAGAGAAACATTTTTTCATAAAAAAAACATAAGAAATCATCTCCTTAAGTGGGCATCACGTTGTGGGGGAATCATAAAGAGAAGAAAAGAAAGAAAATAGTGAAGAATAGGGCGAAATGATCCCCTTTAGAAAAAATAATTGTAGAAATTTACCTGTATTCATATTCTGGCAACATGAATAATTTCTTTATGTAAAACTCTAAACATTTTTGTATATGGCTTAATTATTTTTATGAAAAATAACTATGAAAAAAAAATTGAAATGATCATTTTAACCCTCGGGAGCGCGTTTTTAATGATCTCTCTAGAAAATTACACGAAAATAAAAAAACAGAACTATTAAATCTTTTTTACTAACTCTGATTATAGGCCTATTTTAAACAGCTGGTGCACTGGATCTAGCCTTTTTCGCCTACCGATTGATAATATTCCTTACTGCAAAATAGACACTTGGTATTTTTCTCTCCATCTTTATCAAAAGAAAATTTAAAAAATAAATTCGTACAATATTGTTTTACCTCAATTTGTAAGGACTTTCGAATGTTTCGTTACAAATTGACCAATCAGAACACGATTCGCAATTCGCATTTCGCAAGCTTATAAACTGGGCCTTAGTGAAATCTTCCGTTTTTTTTAATAGCAATACTTCAAAGACCACACATCTTTACCTCTAATAATAACCAAGATACCATCACTTAGCTAGTATCTTCTTTGATATCATGCAATTACAACGAAATTTGGACACCTTGTACAAAAACATATACCAGAACCAGGGACACCCTTTAGAATTTGTATTATAAGCATTTTTTTAATCTGTGCTATGCAAACCTTTAAATGTAGATTTTTATTGAAAAAAAATAATGTAGAAAATTTTAATATTAGCAGGATGAAACAGGAACGACAATTTTGTTATTATAGCTATTCAACAATGGTTTAAAAAAAATGTAGTTTTGGCCTAAAAAAACGAACGCTGTTTATTATATTTTTTCTTTAAAAATATAGTCTCCTAAACAATTTATTTTTATTTTTCCAGGACGCTCATTTTATCTTACCGCCAAACCTTTGACAAATAAATAACTCCAAATAAAGAATGAACTTAAACTTACCCCTTTTTTAAAATATTTGCCTTTAAAAAGGGCCATCCCTTTTCTTGGCCTAGTCAGAAATCACAACAGTAAAACTATCATATTTTAATGAAAACCAGCAGTAAAATGCAAACATAGGAACGGTATATAATTTGTACATACCTGACAAAGTAGATAATTCCGAATTTTAAAATAAAACAGGCTACAATTACGCTCCAAATCTCGGAAAAATTGCACTAGATATCCATTTTTTGCTTCCCTTTTTGCGACAATGTGCTCGCATGCGCGATTCAATCTCGATTCGGAGCCAGTTCATGAATGCCAATTAGTATTCTATCTCTTTCTACCGCATTCAGAAAATGTATGACGTTTGTCGTATATGAAATGCATTGTGTAAAACATTGCACCTATTTTCCAGTGGTGTGCGCGATGGTTTCAACATTTTGGCTTTGCTTATTTTATGACTTATTTATACAGCATGTCTTCGAAAGTTCTTACCAAATGGGACACTTTTTACACGCTTTTATTAACTTTTATTAACTTAACGAAAAAAGTGCATCTGTATTAAAAGGCCTGCTTAAGGAAAAAATACATTTCCACAAAAATATTTGTATGTTAGATGTACAGGGTGGGCAAAATTGGGCGTTTTTATCATTATATCAATTATTACTGGAGTTATTAAAAAAACCAATGTAGGTATTTTTGGGCTCGATTTTGGAGAAATTAAAAATGGCGTACTTAGAACTTTAATAAAATTATTTATCTAAGCTATACCGGGAGGAGTGGCATACCGTGCAAATTTTGAAGACCAAGAACATATTTTTTTTCCGAATTGAAAAATTGAAGACCAAAGAAAAAAAAACCTCACACACACGGTAGCCGGGAGACTAAAGGCGATTTCGGCCCGTTTGGTACTCCGACTTTGGTAGGTAACGGGTGGTATGTTTTACGTCACAAACCGTTACGTCAGTGCAGCATCCGAATTCCTGTTTGGTAAGCATTTTTGGTAAGTAAATAGAAGAAGAACCTACCTAACGGTTTTATTGGTTTTTATAAAATTTGTTTATTTAACAGCAATATTTAAATTAAAATATTTTGCAACTATTAATATTATGTTTTATTATTAAAGAAATAAAAATTTAGAGTAAGACCAACAGCTTTAGAAAAGGATGAGAGCATGCCAAACCGATCTTACCGACCCACAAGCCACGGTATAGCATTTGACAAACCAAACAGGGTACCAAAGTTGGCGTGATGTCACTATTTTGACGCCTGGGGTTGGTTGGTAGGCATTTAGCTCCCAACCAAACTGGGGTGCCAAAACGGAGCCGAAATCGTCTTAAGTGCCGAAACCGGGAGAGAGGTGGCAACCCCAGATATACGAGGGAAATTAAATAAATTGACCGTCGTAAACACTCTCCTGGCAGACCTGTCAAGTAACGCAAAAAAACAACTTTACTTAAGCCTAGTTCATAAGCTTGCGAAACGCGATTTGCGAATCGTGTTCTGATTGGTCAATTTGTAACGAAACATTCGAAAGTTTCGCGATTCGCAAATCGCATTTCGCAAGCTTATGAACTAAGCTTTAAAGTAACTAGTTACAAAAAGTAACGGGTTTCTGAATAACTTCGTTACTTTTTATATTGAGCAAAAAAGTAACCGTTACGGCGTTCCTTTCAGAGGACCGCGTTCCATTAAAAGTAACGCTTTACATGGAAACTAACGCGTTACTTAAATAGTGTGTCAAAGGGGGGATGAAAATTAGGTATATTTACAGGGTGATAACGAAAAATGTTAATTAGTCCATGTAATAATTTTTCTAGTTTTAAAGTAAGTTTAAAAGTTTTGCGATGTAATAGTTTTCACAAGTTAAAAAAAGTTTGTAGTTTTTTCGTATATGTGCGTGAGCAGGAATAACCTTAACAGTTTAACTATTTTGATTTTTTTTTTAAGTTTTTAAAACCATACTTTTGCTTTAAGTCAATTTATTAGTCCATTGCAATAATTTTCTGTCTTTTAAAAATAAATTACATATTTTAATAAATAACTATAAAGATAAAGGTATTTCTTGCTGTGGTAATTAGCGCCTACAAAAGAAATTACGAACGTAATATATTTACAAAAACTAAGTTAAGTTTCTTGAAAACGATAAACGATTTTACTAATTTGTAATGTAAGATATCAGTTGTGGTCTAATAGATGCTTCAGAATTATTTGTACACCAGTACCGATAATACAGTCGGCTAAAGTTACGTCAATCTTTTCCAAAAAAATAATAATAATAATATTGTGATAGACAAGCATATTTGGAATTCATCGAAATACGAGATCATCCAATTTTGGTAACAAAAGTTTCAAAGGAACATAACGCCCATCCATTATGGGCTGTATAGAACATCCATCGACACCCGCAGTATTCCTTCTATAAATTTTGAAAAACCTAGACCGAAAAGACACCAATCTTTTTTTTTTTTATATATATTGCATTTTGCATAACATATTTTTTTATATTATTATTACTGAGTTTTTAAATAATAAAAAGCCGTTAAAGAATAAAGAGCAGTTACGCAGTCACCTATCATTATAATAAATATGGTAATGGTACATTTTGCAACAAGTAAGGGAAGTACTACTTTCTTGGAGTTCCTTTGTCTTTTATTTAAACTGATATACGACGTTTCGGGTAGTAATGTCTATTTTCAACCGTTATCACTTGAAAACGGTTGGAGATAGACACCGTCTGCAACATCGTTTATCAGTTAAAGTTAAAATAAAAAAGTAAGGAAAGCTAAACTTTTCTTTTATTGAGTGAAAAAATGAGCACTCAAAAAAGCGAGATTCTCCTCCATTGAGCTTCTGCAAGTGCAAGTATGTATATACACTTCTTTAAGGCATGTACTAATCATGTTCAGCAAAGAAACATTATTTGACCTGTATAAAAAAAATGTATCAATGCAGTTCTTCCCTAAGTGTACAGGGTTGGTCGGTATATGTAGACAGCGCCTATCTAGTTTATTAAACAAGGTAGAAAGAAACTTTAAATAAAGAAGTTTTAGAAAGTTATCCAAACCGTCAAAAACATATATTTTTACAGATACAAAGGAAGCCCAAAATGTGTGGAGAAGATTTTTTTTAATGGAATACCCTGTATATTATATCACCATTAAGAAGGTCTTAAAAAAGCTTTACAAAAAATATCACATTTGATATATCTATATTTATTAGTTTTGGAAATATGACCACTTAAATCTGAAAAAAGTAGATATAATTTCCATTGGTCGGTACTAAGGTGAGACTGTAGATGTAATGTGAATTATACCCAGATTTAAATGGCCATATTTTCGAAACTATTAGAGATAGATATATCAAATGTGGTATTTTTGTAAAGCTTTTTAAAAGAACTGTTTAATGTTGATAGAATATACAGGGTAAAATTTTCTTCTCCACATATTTTGGGCTCACTTTGTATCTGCAAAAATATATTTTTTGACGGCTTGGATAATTTTATAAAACTTTTGTATTTAAAGTTTATTTCTACCTTGTAAAATAAACCAGATAGGCGCTGTCTAAATATACGGACCAACCCTGTACTTTCAGCAGGTAGTGCGAAAAAGTTAAAGATTTTGCAATAGGAAAATAATTTTATAAATTTGTTTGAAGTAACGATTTGATAAGAAAGTAACTTTTAAGATACTTTTAAATATCTTACACTTGAACACTAGCAGATTGACATTAAACAAAGAACGCCTGCATATTTTAATAGGATAACAAATCGGTCTCGCTTTGTCGTTGCTTTAGATCGTCTCCTATCGATGCATTGGTAATAATTACCCATGAACCTTCTGAAGTTGCACGACGTGTATGTCTAAGTACTCAGAGGTGCATTTTACCACTGACAGGCTTGTAATTCTCGTAAATTAGTTTTGTCGAATATCATTTAAGAAAAAAATGTCTAGGCAAAATATTTTTTGTTGTTTTGTTGTTTGTTGCTTTTTGGTATTTTTTTTTATTGAAATTTATTTAAAATCACTGGGCTGACAGCTCGTTGTTTTCCGGTAAACGTCATTTAAAAAATTGCTAAGTAACAAACTCTTATACAATCGAAATAGTTTGCCAGCAAAATTTTCTCTCGTGATATTATAATACACAATAGGTATAAAAATAAATATTTCTTACGCAACTGTAAAAGTATGACAAAATTTTTATATTTCACAAGTACAAAATACAATAAAATTAACTTGGAATAATATTGCAAAAAAATGACAAACAAAGGGGCCAATCAGTAGGTACAACTCTATTAAAAATCTTACTCCTAAGACAACATTAAAAATGGATGCTTTTGCTGAATTTGATGCGGTAACACTCCAAAGGGGCAATTTTTAAACATTGACGTATCTAAAAAAATACACATTAATGATCAAAATGTTTTACGAAAAAGTATTTTAAAATTAAATAAAATAAGTTATTTACCTTCAATTTTCCTCCACTTTGATTCACTGGCGACTAGCGATCTTTTACCAATATTAGAACATTTAGGAACTTCAGTATCTTCTCTAGTAGGCTCTGTCCAAACATCTGTAGTTAGGAGGTTGTCAATCTTCAAATCATCAAGTGTATAAATTCTGTTTTCTGCTTTATGTATATTTTTATCAGTTGTATTAATTTTTAATAGGTGCATAGCATCTGTGATAAATCCATCAGTAACAAAATTATATTTTAATAAACTGGAAATAAAAAGCCAGTAAAATACTGCCCAGAGTTGCTAGGGCTATAAAGGACCATTTTTGTTTCTTATCTTTCGGACTTTATTAAAAATATTAAATCAATATATTACATATATTAAAATATTGTATCAATCTGTTTTACCTACCTGTCTAAAAAGGCTACCTTATAGCAAGCAATCTCTTCATTAATATTGTCTAAAACTTTGTTTTGGAACTTCAAGCTCTCTTCTTTATAATCAAAGTTATTTTTCTCTAGGTACCTATCTTTTTTGAAATATTCTAAAATGTTAGACGAGTTATGTTGATTTTTTAAAAAATTCCTTAATTTTAAAATGATATGACACTTTTTAGGGACAAAAAATGTAAAACAGTAATAACTGCTGGTAATCTGCGACTCAAAACAAGTTCCCTAAAACTTCATACTAGTCTGGTCGCACTATTCACTGCATTATCAATAAAATATTCTACTATATCAATAAATAAAATTTCCAGTATAATAATACTTACTGCTTCTTTTAGAGTTTGTAATGATAAAAATATTTCATTTATCCATAGAGAGGCCATTTTCTTTGCCGAAACAGAATTAGAGATATCTACTATAAAATTAAATAATTGATCTACTAGACAAAATAACATGCCATATTGATGAAGTAGATTTAAAATGTGTTTCCAAATATTAACAAAATCTTCCCTTATTGTTTCTTTGCCTACAACAAAAAAAAAAAAGTTTTTTTCTCGAATAACACAGATTTATTTATACCAAAAGGTATACAAAGTTTGAAATGAGATGTAACTTTCAGTATTTTGTGTTAAAAAAAGCAAAACAGTGGCATATCTTTCTTTTTAAAAATACCAAGTAAAAAAGGTCCAATTTTGACTTTGGTAAAAAATAAAAATGTTTCATTGGCTATATTTGAAATAAAAAAATTAAATAGTGTGCAAAATTAAAGACGGATAGTTAATTTGTACTGTAGAGGAGCTGCATCATGAAAATAAGAAAACTTTTATAATAATTTCACAACATTTTGCACAGAAAGATTTAGTAAATAGAGTCGCTTGAAACTTTTTACCCCTGAACCAGGTGCTGTTTTGTTGGGTTAGTTAAGTTTAATTAATAAACACAGACCTTCGTCTTCAGTTACATCCAAATAAGATCTCAACATTGCTCTTGTAGATACCAAAATATCCAAACATCCATTAATATTTTCAATATGATTATCCTTTTTAAACTTTCTGTTATCAATTCTAGAAATACCTCCAACATTAAATATGGATGAAACACTTTTTTTCCAAATTTCTGATAGATCATCTTTTCAAATTTTCATAATAATCAACATTTTCAATGTCTTGGTCATTTTTTCATAGAGGTGAATATTTATAGTTATGTAAGTATCTACAGCATTTATCAAGGTAATATCAACAACAGATTCGTCATGAAAGTAGTAATCTAAAATAAGCATAAATACTTCTTTTTAATATATAATTAATAATTTTTTCTAAAATTATAATTATTTTTAAGAACTAAATTTAAGTAATATTTAAAAGAAAGATTGTTTACTTCTTTATTTTTTTTGTATAATATGTACAGTAAGGAATTTAATAGTCCTCTGCCTCCTTTACTTTTTGAATAGGACACAATATTGAAGGAGGGATAGAGGAGGGGGCTATTAAAATCGTCACTGTATAAAATCCAGAAGTAATTATCTAAAGCAGGGGTTCCCAAACTTATTTGTAGTGTGATGCCCTTGGGTACTTGCAATTCCCTCACGACCACTTACACCCAACTTAACTCCTGACAGTTAAAAAAGGTCCTTACCTCAAATGGAACTTATTTTATTGTAACAAAAATTAAGAAGCCAAAAAATTTAAGAGCAAAAAAAACTATTTGTTTTAATTTGTTTTCCCTTTCTTTGCGCCCCTTCTGATGTATCATTAGTAGACTAAATTTATGTCTTTGTCTTATCCTAAAAGAAGTTAAAGAGCAAAAAAGTTCTTAAAAACCAACTTTTATTACTTAATTTTCTTTTACTCTCTTTTTATTTGGAAAAAATATGTAATTTCTATCAATTTTTTTCTAAAATACCTTGACTCCACATTGTACCATCAACATGCGACGCCCCTGGTAGGCCACTGCAACACCCCAGGGCGCCAGGAGGCACAATTTGGGAAGCCCTGGTCTAAAGGTTAGTCTGCTGTAAGTGTAATATAGATAAAATCATGGAAATAAAAATATTTACCACTTATTATTTTGCTATGTGGTTCCCAATACATTTTTTAAGCCAATTAAAACCATACTCAAGACCTGTTTTTAAATTATACTTGGAAGGTATAGTTACTCCATGAGCAATATCATGTCTCATGTGTATTAACCAATTTGGTAAATCATTTTTTGCTGAGGTCTTGTTAAATTCTCCCTGCCTTTCACTATTGGCTGCTGAAAGATTTAAAAATCTAAAAGAAACATGTAATATGTTTAAATAAGATTTATTCTTAAAAGTCTGCTTACATTTTTTTAATAGAACAAGCTTGTGTGTTCACTTATTACTGATTTGTAAGGCAGAGTTTACCTTATTAATGCTACTGCATATAAATTTGAAACTTGCTCTTCAGACAGGTATTCCGTATTTATTAGCAATGCATCAAGTATTGTAAGGGTACCTTCTACGCCTGTAGACAGAATAGGGGTACGCATCTTCCATATTTTAAGTACATCCAGAGCTTTTAGCTGTTTTTCTGGATCGCCGGAATAAGCTAGATTATAAACATATCGCCATTCATCACTAAAAAAATATTAAAAATAAATAAAAATGTATTTTAACAGGAAAACTAATAAAATATTTACCTATTAAACCAAGGAACCAAGATTAACCCGGAGTGCTTTTGGGACAGAGACATGTCTTAGTTTTTTTAATAAAGTAAAATATTTATTTCCTAACACTACCTCTTTACACCAATGACATGACATGTCATTGCTTTACACACAACATGAGTTTTTTAACCTCAAAAATATTGTATTACTGGTTGCCTGAAAGAATAGCATGTTCCATTGTTAAAGGTAGTATGCCAGTGTACTTTCTATTTTTCGGGCAAAGTTAGTGTACACAGCCAGTTTATTATCCCAAGCAAAAGTAGCCGATTTCCAATAAAGCACTGCTAACTTCATCTTTTGCTTGACAGCAGATTTTTGACGTAAACGAAACTATAACCACTAAACATCCTTTTGTAAACAGATAAACAGAAAAAAATAGGATATATTTATATAAAACGCATGCTCAGTGTTTTAACATATGTTTTCTATTTTTTAATATAGAATGATAGACGAGACAAGACAACAAAAAGCAGAAGAAATATTTAAAGCATTTCAAGTAAATTGGATTTGTCTACGAGACGCAGATACAGGCAAAGTCTTTTGGCAAGGACAGGAAGATATCAGTCTTCCAGAAATTGAACATGAAGCTAGAGTACCTAAAAACATCCTCAAATGTCGTGCAGTATCTAGAGAGTTTAGTTTTAGGTAAGTTCAATCCATAATGCCATTGGTTTAATCATATGAATAAAAATTAAAGATTTGCCGATCCCTACCAACCAGTCCTTACCTATATGAAGGGTCGCGGCGAATAACGATCAGAGTCCAGCTAGTATAATTTGTCAGTATTTGCATTATAATGTTTTAAGGTCAGATATTGTTAATTTAGGTAGGTATTCAAGATAAAACAAAAAATATATATATTTTATTTAATACAAGTTAAAACTTGATGTCGCAAAAATTCGACCCATATGGTCTATCATCTTTTATCCTATCAGCGTGAGGAACACGAACGTTCTTATCTTAATCGGCACATTGTATCTTTAAATGTTGTTCTTTCAAGGACTACAAACTTTTCTTGCCGTTATTATCAATAGTTGTTTTATTCTAGGTACTAGCTATTTAAAGGTGCTATTATTTTAATATTGGCAAACAATGGATGTTAATCTTTATTGCTCCAACCCTTCATATATTTTGGGTAATTGCTTGCGCTTGTCACAAATTTGAGAATTTCTAATCAAAAACAGTTCATTTTTAAGATAGTCATCAAAGTTCAAATCGAAAGTAACCCTATTTTCACCATATTTCCCCTTCTTTTCAACCAAAATTTTTAATATTACACTAAATTAGCATACAATATTTCATTTAACATTAAAAAACTTTTTAAATCATGTTTTTTATTGATATTTGAAGATTGTTATGTTAAGAATTATAAAAAATTAATAAAAAACCTACAAATTAAATCTAATGCATTCTTTTTGAACACTCTGTAATGGATGTATTTATGGCCTTAAAAATAATTTATTTTATTTCAGCTCTGAAAAATAAAACTATTGGGACATTTCCCTTATTGTTGTATCAAAAAATATAAATGGAGATTGTACACTTTAATACTAGGCCTCTCAAATATTTTATTTCTTGACTTATTCAAAGTAATATTTAAAGATAAATTAAATTAAAATTGGAAAATTCTGTTTTAATGTGTAAAGTTTAATAATAAAATTTATTTAATTTTAGCTCCAAAGAACAGATCCAGAACTTTCGTCTGGAACAAAAAGTACTATTTAAAGGAAGGTGTCTCGAAGAATGGTACTTCGAATTTGGTTTTGTTATGCCAGAATCGACAAATACATGGCAATCTATCATGGAAGCGGCCCCGAATCACAAATGATGCCTGCATCAGTGCTGAATGGAAACGTCGTCATAGAAACAAAATTTTTTGATGATGATTTGCTCATATGTACTTCAAAAGTTCGATTATTTTATATTTAAAGACATTGCTAGATATATAGTATAGTGTCAATCAAAATTTGTTATTTTTGTATTATAAAATTTTGTACTAAAATATACTTTACTGATTGTCTTGAAAATCTTAATAGGAATTACAAAAGATTCAAAATTATAAAAAAAGGTCGCTTTCTTAATATTTTTTGTTCACCTAGGTTTAGAACATTATCTCAATAAGTGATGGGCATATATACAGTTTAAAATAAAAACGCTGTAAGTGGCTTAAAAATCACGAGAAAATCATTTATATTAGTACTACCATTACTTTGTATTTTATTGAAGCTTAAAAATTAAGATAATATACATACCAGAAAGCAAAATTCTAAAATTCATTCCATTTTAATGTATTTAATTACTTGTATAGCACTAGTTAGATTTTTATTAAGTACCAAAAGAGTACACAAAAGCAAAATCTGGTATGCACTTCTGTAATAACTTCACTAAGCTAAATTTAATATTTTAGTATTTTTATATTTAGTTTTTTAACTACTTATAACACAAGGAATACTTAGAAACCTAAATGTAAATATTATTAAGTTATTTGAACAATAAATGATATGTGGTTATAATAATGTGATTTTTTATTTTTGTCCAAAGGAGAATCTCAGATGTAGGTATTAATTCTTTTCAATTTGTAGTCCATTGATCTGTAAAATATGAATTTATCATAAGTTTTCAACAGCCCCCAGGGTTTTTGTGAAAATTTTCAAACAAATACGTATCTAAAAATATCCTTAACATTTTTTAATATGTTTACTACCCGACATAAAAACCATGGGGCGGAAGTTAAATATTCCTGGGAGAGGGGATACCGAAGTTTAAAAAAATATATAACCCCAAAAAAGCAACTTATCAAAAACAAATTATTACCCCAAAAAGCAGAAAAACAGATCTTTGGTGTAAAAACCGAACCAACCTCTTACTTTATGCTTTTATTGACGCTTTTGTATATACAGGGTGTTTCCTAACTACGGTATGAAACTTTAGGGGGTGATTTCTTATGTCTTTTTATAAAAAAAATTTCCATAAACATAGGTTTGGACCTGCTTCATTTCATAAAATTTATATGAAGTTTGGTACACTTATTTATTGTTATAACGCGCTTGTTGAGCTTTACTTATTAGCTTTTTGACACATGGCACCCATATAAAATCTCAAAACCCGCCCCGCAGACTTCACAGCCTATATTATTGAGAAAAAAAGTACGCAACTAGCTTCCTTAAACCTTAAATATTTTTTTCTGATTAATTATTTAAATATGCAACTTTTTAGCCTCCCGTATTTTCTTCGTATCTAGCTTCGTTTTGAAAAAAAATTAAGCCACTTTAATTTCTTTTAAAAAGTGCCCTTAGACAACAACATCATAGAAAAAAATACCAATAATTTCCCTCAAAATGAATAAGCAGTCAGATATTTCAACGCAAATGGCCATATTCCTTATTGACTAAGGTCAAAATTGTTTATTTTTTTAATTTTGGATTTTATTTTATGCTATTTATAGATATTTTTTTAAATGACTTTAAAGTGGCTTTAATGTTTTTTCTTTAAATCAAAGCTAGATACAAAAAAATATAAGACTGAAAAAGCAGCTAATTAGAAAAAAACTTTTTTCTCAATAATATTGGTTGGCTGGAACTAATAATCCTAATCAGAGCTTTACAAGCGAATTGTTAGAAATAAGTATAACAAATTTCATTTAAATCGGTTAAACGAATTTAAAGATACAAATTTAAAAATGATAGATTTTTTTAAAAACTTTAACGCCCTGTATCTCAGAAATCAGGCAAGTCCAGACATATCTTAAGGGGAACTTTTTTTTCATAAAAAGACATAAGAAATCACCCCCTTAAGTTTCTAACCGTAGCTAAGACACGCCCTGTATTATTTATACAGGGTGTCCAGTAACTTATATTACGACAAACTTTTTGAGATAATTATTCTTTAACGAGAAATAAAAAAATCTTTATATGGGCATATTATGTCTTAAACGTCCTACTTTTGGAACTACAGGGTGTTAAAATTTAAGTAAATTATTATTAATGTTTTATTATAACTTTTATAACAATTTATTAGATACTTTTGAAAATTTAAAAGAGATCTAATTAAAAGATTGTTTTTTTATGTATGAAAATAAAAATAATATTTACTATTTTATTCTGTAGAAATTTACATAACTATTTATTATTATTATTTTTAAGAAAAATAGTGACGTCATTGCACGTCCTAATCTCTTTTTTTGTATTTGATATACGGTTTTCGCGTCATTAATTACAAACTATTTCTTGGGAAAATATCATTACCTTCTGTATAGATTTCTTGGAGAAAAATTAATTTCCCACGAGAAACATTGGTCAATGCATCAGTTTTCCAACTTTTAATTTATACACTGGTAAAGAAAACTAAGTACATCTACTTATAACATGACCCCCACAATATTCAAAATAGGGTAGAATTGGAAAGCAATGCCGAGAAATGATTTGTATTTTCATACACTGGAAGGCTATGCCATAGAATCAAAAAAAAAAAAAAAAAAAAAAAAATCAAAATTCAAATTTGTTACAAACTTAAGGAGAACCCGACACAATCATTGCTTTTTAAAGAAACGCAGTGGAGTAGCATTTTTTCTTGATAAATATTGGCAGTAAATTCCTCACGCAGAACACAGACGAAAAATTATTTTTTTCTGGTACATCAAAAAATGGCCTTTAATGCATAGGAGACGTCTCATGAATTTTTGTAAAAATATCTGTATTGGTAAAAAGTTATAATAAAATACTATTGTGTAGACCATGTAGAATGTAGGCTAGTAGAATTTTAGACGTTCAACCAATTATAACCGCGGTAATAATTGGTGACAACTTTGACGTATAATACCTACATTGTTTAAACGTCAACATAACCGATTGGTAAATAACGTTTTAGAATTGGTTCTTCGGCTAAAATTGATGTAGTTTTCAAATGATTACCAATAAGAAAATAGTAGACTAAAAACCAGTTACAAAGATGCCACAAGCGTCACACAAATAAAGACGGCAATCAACTATCGCTGTCTAAACGCGTCGTTTACATCGTGTGCGACCAACAAAAAGGAGAATAATTAAAAGTGAGACAGAATTGATGACGCTGTGGCATCTTCTCTACTGGCGAGAACTTTAAAATTGATGCTTAATTTGATTAGCCTACTTTAACAATCAGTGGACAGTTATTCGTTCCTACCACAAATACCCGTACATAATTTTATTTTCTTTTGATTTAAAAATGAAATTTGTGTTTTTTTATTGGCGGACTAGTTATGTCATGATAAAATTTCTTAGTTTTTTTGGTGCTTTTTTGTTTTCATATCCGTTTTGCCGATCGCGGTAGAGTATTACAAAATTAGTATAATCCTACTGTTTTTTAACAGTAAAATTCTACATAATACCACAACAGTGAAAACGACGAAAACGATTAGCTCTGAATTTTAGTAAGTGGCTAAGTTTTTTGTTCATAATTAAAGTATACCAACCAACTGTACAAAGATCAAAAACGGGACATCAATGTTTTAGAGCCGAACATTAATTGGGTGTTATCAGGGGCGGTCATATAAACTTTCCGAGGAGGGGGCATATCATCATTAAATGTCCATAATTGCAATTAGGTGTGTTTAGGTAACAAAAAAATTATCGGTTACAAAGGATGTGGGGTTGAGGGGGGCATGGCCCCATGCCCCCCGCCTTATGACCGCCCCTGGTGTGCGATACGACGCGAAATTGCTTAAGGGCTTTATTGACAAAAATAAGTTCCCCTCAAGTCAATTTCACTTTATCTATGCTAATAATATAAAGAGGTAATAAAGTATGTAACTTTGTTGATTTGTGTGTTTGTTTGTAGCCGCTAATCGTCGTTATTTACATCCTAAATTTCAATAGGCAATGTAACTCAAGAGCCCCCTGTTCACATTTGCTACAGGCCCTGCGTCTGCTTTATCCGGCACTGCACTAGACACTCTGTATAACTTACATACATATACATGGTTGTTTCTAAACAAGTGCACACAATTTTAGGAGATGATTTTCCACCAAAATATAAGAAAAACCTTCATATTAACATATGTCCTAAACGTCTGAGTTTTTAAACTACGGGTGTTAAATTTTGTGATGGCATCCATCATTAATAAGTTATGCTGAAAAAAATGCATGTAGGATGATGACATCCATCATTAAAAGGTTTTTGCAAAAATATGCCTTTTAGATGATGGCATTACATTATTTTTTCCTAATGACAATAAAATGTATTTTTACCGTCCAGCGAACTAAAATGTGCATAAATAATGCACATGCATAATGTGTGTTTATGTACAAGGTGTCCCACATAAAATTAAATACTATAATTTTGGAGAAATCAACTTTTATGCCATCCTGTACAATAGAATTTTCGCGATATTTCTCCAAAATTCTAGATCATTCATCACTCTTCCATATTCCTATAAAAGGGCGACAGAAAACCTTCGAATTATTAGTATAGATTCGACTTTTGTGCTGTAAACTTCGAGACATTGACAGCTGAAGATTGTCATTGTAACCATAGTTACGTTTCATTGTTAATAAAGATATAAAAACGAAGGTACGTGTTTTTATACGAGGTGATTCAGAACACTATAATAACTTTATACCCATTTATATATTTTAAAAAATTTGGTAGACGCACCCTTTGCACCAGAAGACATTTTTTGGCAAACAAGAAAAAAGTATCAGTGTCGTCCATGAGGATTCAGGGTAAATATTTTTTTACGAAAAAAACCGTACGCCAATGCATTTTTCTAAAATACAAGCCTTTTTTAAATCCCCATTTAGTTTGGAACACGTTTAGTTTCTTGACTTTTTTGTTTGATGTACGGTTTTCGCGTCAAATTCCCATCTAATTAAAAATAAATAAGGAAGATTAATTTTTAATGTAGACTTTTATATTAGGAATACAAACTGACCACTGCCAAAACATGGTTTTATTGATTTACGCGAAAACCCTATATCAAACAAAAAAGTCAAAAGAGATTAAATTTCTTCTAAATAAATGGGGATTTAAAAAAAAATATTTTTATTTTAGAAAAATGCAGTGGCGTACCATTCTTTTCCAAAAATATTTACTCCAAACCCCTCATGGACGACCCTGGTACAAATTATTTTTTTCTGGTATGCCAAAAATGTCTTCTGATGCAAAGGGTGCGTATCCCAATTTTTTAAAAATATATAAATGGGTATAAAAGTTGTTATAAAAAAACAATTAACACCCCCGTAGTTCAAAAACTAAGACGTTTAGGACATATGTTCATTTTTATTTATATAAAGCAATTTGCTATGTGGCTTTATCACGAATTTAAAGCCATTACTTTTCTATATTAAATTAAGTATTTAGTGGTGGTATTAGATTAAACCATTATAGGAGCAAACATAACCCTTAATTGCAAATGCTATTATGTGCTGATAAAAATGTGTATCATTAATATGATAACCACACAACAGGGAACAAAAGAGAAGCGGGCGTATGAAAATTCAAAGGAACGCCGACAATATTAATCGCTCTTATCAATGGTGCGCGGAAAGAGGCTTCGATAAGCTGAAACTGAATAGAAAAAGCTTAGTCCGGAAAGATTTACAAAAATGTAGTATTACCAATACATTAGGTATTAATATGAAAAGTCGTTCGTGCTTCCACATTTCTTAAACAGATTACAGCAACATTTGAAATATTAGTGGTTTATTTACACATAATGCAATATAATAATGTATATACACGGTTAGTAAAAAGTGTCGCAATTTTTTAATGTTTTTTACACAAAAGCTGGAAAGCTGCACGTGTTCAACGTATCTTTAAGAAATGATCTAAATCTCTTTCATTGTAAACTAAAGGGGGCGTTCATAAATTACGTGAAGAGGGCATATAGGGGGGAGGGGTCAAGTTGAATTAAACCTAATCTTACCGTGGGGGGGAACGGGGTCTATGCAATTATCACGTAATCGCTGCTTTTTGATATATTCAATGCTTTGACCATGGTCTGGCATGATGCCCCTCTCAATAAACTTCCTTCCTATAATCTTTCAGACAAACTTTGTTCTTGGCTCTCTAGAGTTTTCTTTTTTGATCGACCTATATCGATTATTCTGAATGGCCACTCTTCGACTTTCACCAAGACAACGCTGGGTTACCTCAGGTATCAGTACTGGCACCAACTCTGTTTCTTCTGCACATCAACGATCTTCTTTCTTTCACAACCAATTCCATTTATAGTTTTGCGGCGATAGCACTCTACGCTCCAGCTTTCCAGATCCTCCAAGCCAATCTTTGAGCCTGACGTGGAAAGCAAACGCACAGCGATGCAAATATCCTTTTAACAGGACCTTAATTTAATATTGAATTGGAACGCTCAAGATCTCGTCCAATTTAATGCATCCAGAAACTTAATCATGTCCCTTCTCGCGAAAAAAAGTCATCAAATACTCATTCTTTACTTATAAGCGATCAAGTTCTGTCATATTTGAGAAACCCCTTAACTGGCATAAACACATTTTATCTGTACCCACGGCCGCTTAAAAAAGCTAGGATTACTCATTCGAGCCCAAACAGTATTTTTCCCTTCTAAATTAACACTTTGTATGTATCCCAAATCCGACCCTCTCTGGAGTAGTGTTTTTATGTTTAGGGAATGGCGTCCCCAACAACCCTCAACATTTTTGATTATATCCAAAGAAGAGCTGTTCGACTTATTAATGATCATTTGCTTACAGAAAGGCTTCCTTCTCTTGCCCATCGTCGAGCGGTAGGGAACTTATCGCTTTTTCATAGATACTTTCACGCCTCTGCTCTGAGGAATTATTTCCACAATTCCCATACAGAATTTAAGTCCCGTGTTAACAAACTTCCTTTTTCCTTGTTGAAGATACCCACGGTACGTTAGTATTAAGGCTTTTAGCCGTCGAGAATTGTCTAAAAAATCTAGCCACTAAGGCACACACTGTGCCAGCTCGATACGTTCAAATTAACTTTCAATTGTGCTAAACAATATGCAGGCAAATATTAAATAAAGAGTATCTGTTTGTAAACATTCCAGATATAATGCTTAATCGAGCTTGCATTAGACCGCTTCTTTCCACATATTGTCAAAAATTCCGCATTAAATGTTTTAAAGTGGCGAGATGTGTATTATTGGCCCCAAAAGAAACACTGTTAGAGAAAATTTTTATTTTGAATTTGCAAAAAAGGTTTGAATTTTATTAAATTTTATCGTAAAATCATGGCCAGACTAAAGAGCGGTCGAGAGACATGCGTGCGAGCGACTTTTCGAAATGCGCGGGCTGCGTATGTTAATTTTCGCCCGCCCTCTAAGTGTCGGTGTGGACACTTGAATTAACGATTAGCTTTAAAAAATCTCTTGCCCGCTTGTCGCTCGCGTGCTTATTAGTTTGGCTGTTCCCTAATGCATAAATAAAAGTGGCCACAGCGGCATTTGGTGGGCAGAAAAAATTAACGCCTTTCGAAAAATCGCTCGCCCGCTTGTTGCTCGCGCGCTCTTCAGCCCAGTCGTTCCGTTAGCTTTTTGAAAAATCGCTAGACCATGGACATATTGCGCAAAATTAAGGTAATTCTTTTAAGCAATGGTCACATTTTTAATGATACTTTTGTCTGCATGAGAATAAACAGAGCTTTTTCACCACAGCGAAGATGATTTTGTGAGGCATTTAACTCAGAGCCGTGCGCAGGGGTGCAGTTGACCTCCTCCTCCCCCCCTCCCACCTCCAGGAGCCCAAAAATAAAGATGGATTGTTTGCTGGAGGTGGCGCCTAAGCCGCTTCGGTGACTTATCTGGAGTCCCCCAAAATCACTTTCTGTGAACGGCCCTGAAATTAACTGGACTAGATTTGTGGCATCTTCATTGGTCCTGGAAGCCAATAATATTATTTATTTCTCACAATAACAAAAATAGTGCGAAATACCCAGTCTAGTGTTAAAAATTCAAACAACTTCAAAGCAAACACACGCTCCACGCTCTCGAACATGCGCGTCTCTTCATCGCGTTCTCCCTTATTCCCCTCATTCTTCTTCTTGTCCCCCATTCGACCCTTGTTTCCCCCATTCCGGCCTATATCGATCCCCCAAGTTTTCAAGGTAGACCTCTTTTCAGGCGTCGTTTTTAGCTTGAGCCTCGCTTACTTCAGAACTAAAAGAGACGTCGCGTCTGATTCGTGTAAAATTATGGTCGCGCCGATCGGGGTACGTGGACGCGCTGTTTTGGGCGTCGATTTTGGCAGGTTGTCGTTTAACAAAATTATGTTTGGTTGTTAAAGACAGGCCCGTTGATATATTGTAAATAAGAGATTATTGTTTTTGTTGCTTGTCCTGTTAGTTGTGGCGAAGGTTTTGATGATATCTGCTTTTTCTCTGGGAGGGTTTAGCATCAGCATGTCGGGCGATGGTAAGTACATGCTATGTTAATATTTAAAAAATACAAAATATTTGCTCTTGGTTAACATTTTTATTTGTATATGTATTTGTGTCTTTTTAACTAATCGGAGATACCCCGGTAAAAATAAGAAATTTAGAGATTTACCTATCAGCTGTTATTATTTTCATTATCTTTTGCATTAAAAATAGAATTAAATAACTTACATTTAAAAATAAGGAAGACCTTCGAATAACCTAAAAATTTAATATTTAATATAAATAACCAAAAATATAAACAAAAAAAATATGGTTAATGAACTGCTGTGTCAAACGGCTATGGTAGAATTCTTTTATCATAATAATAAAAAGAGTCATAATAAAATGCGTCCACCAATTCTTCGTTTTTAAAACAAGGGCGTTAAACTTGTAAAAAATGTTTTTCTTAATACGGTGTGTTACAAAATATTTAAAAAATTTAAGGGCAGGTACTCCATCTAAGAATATGGAGAAAAGTTTAAATAAACATGGGCTCAGAAATGCATTGCTTTCAAGATACAAAGTATTATTTTTTTAAATCGTTTTTATTAATCTCCTAAATGCCCTTTATCCAATTTTAATAGAATTGGCAGTGTTATTTACTGAGTGAAGAGGGTAATTTAACCCCTAACGTAACTAAATTTATTTAGTCCAGTGGCATCTCAAAAATATACGCCACTGACTTTTGTGCAATTTTTACAGTTTTGCTAAATGCAGGTATTTATCTTTTATTTTTTATTTCTATCTTATTTAATATAAAAAATAAAAGTATTTTTAATTGCATATCGCTGGACTACACAAACAACATAGGATTACAAAAAATACCATTTTATTAATAATTATTTATATTTAATTAGAAATACAAAATAAATACCATTAACATACATCGTGTGTACTTAAGTTCGCACCATATGGAAAACTTTTTGTATTATTAATTCTACGAAAAAAGGTATTCTTAAAAAAGTTCTGCATGGTCTAAAACCTAAAATGCAATCATCAACTATTAATTTTTAGTAGTGGTATACGAAGTATGTCATAAAATATAAATTTTGCTCAATAAAAAGTATCCTACTTTTTCAAAATATCGTAAATTTTTATGGGAAAAGATGTTTAGTATTAAAAATACTTTTAAATATGCAAAACTGGTTTAGGTAAAAAAACTTCTTTAACATTTTTTCTGCTATATCGAGCGTTTCTGTGACTTTTCGTTGTTTTGACAGTCCTTTAGCTTTCTTTACATATTACATTTACCATATAACTTCTGAAAAGAAGTATGCACTCATGTACAAACTTAAAATGTTTACCTTTAACACATAAAAAAATTGATATTATTGTTTTTAATGATTAAGTTTGCATATTTTAATGGCATTTTTAATTCTAAACGACTTTTTATAAAACATTTTTAATAATATAAAAAATAAGAGTATTTTTCCCTTGAGCAAAATTCATATTTTTGACATACCTCGTATACCACTGCAAAAAAATAATATCTGAAATTTGTATTTTAGGTTTTAGACCATGCAGATCTTTTTATAAAAATAACTAACTTTTATTCGTAAAATAAGAAATAATAAAAAGTTTTCCACATGGTGCAAACTTAAGTAGACACGCTGTATAAACTAACACATTTTTCTAAATTAGGTGTTTTTAAAATTTGTCCCATTTTTATTGGGTGACTCGGGAATATACATAAAAATAAGGGGAGTTTATTTTTTTCTTAAAAACTAAACACTTAATAAGTTATGAAAAAAAATCTTAAAAAACTGAATTTTTATTTGCCTAAACCAAATAAATCATAAAAATTGCAAATGAGTCAGTTACGTACATTTTTTAATCAGAAATATTCACAGAACTGAAGTTCTTTTAGAGGTATGTGGAAATATTCGTTTAGGTACCGCTCGAGACGCAACTGGACTAAATAAATAAAAGGAACTTTAGGCTAAATTAGCCCCTTAATGGTACAAACAACCAGGCTAAATTTTATTAAAATCTAATGGAGACATGCCAAAAAAACGTTTTTTTTTATTAAGATTAATTAATTAATAAAAATAATTAATAATCAATTATATTGAAAACAATACCTCTCGGGTACTCATGATTAAATTCACTTTTTCTCATATTTTTAACAGTAGAATTCGCTCTTAAATTTTTTTAACAATATTTTTGTAACATCTTGCTTATAAATTATAATTATCTATCATTAGGAAGTTAAAACATTATGGGAGGAATCCAGCTCTTTTTATTAAGAATTATGTAACAACAACAGTACTTTAATAAATAAAATAAATATGAAAATAATGATTTTATTAAATTAAGCGTTTTTAAAAATTTGAACTTGTTTAAAAAAGTGAAGTGATAAATTTGGTAATTATTTACAAACCGGACGCATCAGCGATTTTATTGAAATTTGGTAAACGGGGTTTTTGGGGCGCTGATTACGAATCTGAAAGAATTTTTAGTCGGACACGTTTTGTTATCGAGATGTTCATCATCAGACTTGACAACCAAAACTAACCTAAATTAATCAATTTCCCCCTTCATTTTGCACTCAGTTCTTAAGTTTTCTGCTAAATTGGTACTTAATATTTAATTTCCACCTCTAAAAACCCCATTTTTTTATTTTACCCACTTTTATCATAATATTGTACGCCAAGGCTACTGCGATCGAAAGGATTGAAAGTGAAGCTTTGCAATGTTATGGAAAAAATGGGTAGAATAAATAGAAAAATGAGGTTTTTAGAGGTGGAAATCAAATATTGAGTACCAATTTAGCTTTCAATTAATAATTGAGTGGAATAAAAGGCGAGAAATAGTGAATTCAGGTTAGTTTTTGTTATCAAGTCTGATGATAAATATCTGGAGAACGAAACAAGTCCAACTAAAAATTCTTTCAGATTAGTAATCAGCGCACCCAAAAAAAACCATATACTAAATTTCATTAAAATCGGCGATGCGTCCGGTTTGTAAATAATTACCATAAATTTAATGTATATGTCGCAGGCAAATGGTTATTTAAGGCAAATGGCTTCTGCCTAGCCAAGTGCCTTCTACCTGGGCAAATTACTTCTTGAAAATAATTTTTATTTAAAAGCCATTTGCCCAAGTCTCGGTAAATGGCATTTACCGTGGTCCTTGTTAGGCAAATGACTGTGATATATTTTATAACATATTAGGCGTACAGTGTGTTTTGAAGACTACAGTAAAAACCAGAAGCACGTATAATTTGATTGGTTCAAAGCACTATAGACGGTCATGGAAAACTGTCACATTGGGTCGGTAATGGTTACTTTTGGTTAGTTAAATAAATATATTTTTTAATTTGCTTTATTTAGAAACTAAAAAAATACTAACCAGAACTAACCATGACCCCCTCATGTGACAAATTTGTATGACCGTCTGGTTATGCTAATATTTTTATTTCCATTTGTCTAAAAATTGCTTAGGCAAATATAATCAAATGCTACTTGACTAGGCAAATAGCATTTAAAAATAAAAACACACTATTTGCCCAGGCAGCAGGCATTTGCCTAGACAGAAGCCATTTGCCTAAAATACCCATTTGCTTGCAACATATATACTTAACCCTGTATATAACAGAAGAGGTAGAGTAAACATCAATAGTAAAGAAGCCACGCGGTTATCAGTTCTGTCTCACTTTTAAATTATTTCCTTTTTTGTTGCTCGCACACTATTTAAACGACGCGTTAAGAAAGAAATAGTATAGAAATAGTTGTTTATATGACGGCTATGGCTTTTTTATAACTAGTTTTTACTTTACATTGCGTTGGTTACTTTGTTTATAAAAATTCTAAAAAGTTAACCGGTCAACAAATTAAATGAACCTGGGCCACCCTGTCTTATTTTCTAAATTCCTTAACTTTTTCATTTTTTTCTTCCATTAAAAGAACATTTAATTGACTTTAAATTGCTTGTGGTTTCTTAAAACGTTACTGACTACGTTATACAGAGTAATAAATAAATAAACAAGTAACATTTTTGACCAAAATCAAAGTTATCCCATATCTACAGTGACCGCCAAAGAGTTGGACACATATGATTTTTTTTGCTACTTACTACTAAATATAGACATATTTAATGTGATATTTTTTAAAAGCTTGCTTTAAATTTTTTTATTGGTGACACAACTTAGCGGGTATTATTGAATAAGGTGTTTCTTCATAAAATTCTTTATACATTTTTTTCAAACAGAGGACTTATTACCGATTATTATTTAAAAAATAAAATATTCAAACGACTTACTGCGGCTTTATTTTCAAGCCATTCTCGTATCTAGGTCACTAAAGTTAATAGTCTTCCACTATTTTGTTGTTTTTATAAACGTCTGCCATTGCTATTAAACAAATCACCCCAAACTCAAAAATAAATTACTAACAACTATCACCACTATTTCTACAATACGATGTTAACGATTGAACACCTTTTAATGCGACATCAACAGTCATGCTGAAAACCTAAAAACTGAGGAAGAACAAAAAATGGGAATTATTCATAGTAAACAAATAATAAATTGCATGTTTTTATAACCACAGTGGTTGAAAATAACAGGTTTCTGGTAAAGTTTTTTTATTGTTTTAATAACTTTTCTGACACACTAACTGCTTAGTTTGGTAACTTTTATCCAGGGTGTCTCTAAAAGGCGTGGAAAATCTACTACCACAAATTTCTTTAGCTAAAGAAAATATGACGATCTAACCTAACTTACCTTGGTCCAGAAGTGGATGATTTAGAAAATACAGAGTGTCGAAAATGTATTCTGGTTTAGAATTTTTTGCCCACTCTGTGTTTAACTTTAACGCAGTTATAATAGAAATACTGACTTACCGACAATGTATATGTCGCAGACACATGGTTATTTAAAGCAAATGGCATCTGCCTAGGCTAATGCCTTCTGCCTGAGCAAATGACTTCATAAAAATAATTTTTATTTAAAAGCCCAATAAAAGCCATTTGCCCAGGTAAATGCATTTGCAGTGTGTTTTGCAGGCTACAGTAATTTTTTTGACAATGACAATACTTTTACTAATATAATAAAAATCTATGATTGTTTTGCAATTTAATTTCTTCCCGTTACTCCGCTCTTTGATTCCTGTTGATGGTCTTGTCCCGCATATGCTTCGCCTCCGTTAGTGTTTAGTTTTTGTTTTATCTTGTAATGTATTACAACAAATTATTATAACTATTTTATTATTATCACCTAGATTGCTGACTTTCTAAGGGTGAAAAGTGGTCAAACACAGGCATAGTTCTCTAGTCTACCTGACCTCTTTCATCCATATGGATATAATAGGATAGATTTAATTTATAAATTTCTTTATGTTTAAGTTGTTACCAATAATTAAATTTACGTACATTTGAACCTTATATAATAAAATTTGAATTTGAATAATAATCATAACTGGGCAAAAAAATTATTATGGGTATTACCTCCATTTTTAAAAAATGCCCGATATCAATCGTCTAAAAACTGACTTTTTGGTTTCCAACCAGTGAAGTAGCGTGTCTTGGAGGAGCTCCGTATCATAATCAGTTTAGGGGGCCCCAAAAAAAATCTGAAGAAACAAAAAGAAAGGTCCCACTTTCCATAAACATAAAGGTTTTTCCAAATACATAGTTTTTCTTATTTCAGCATTACTTTTTCTACCACTAATTCTTGCTTACACACATTTTGGGGGCCCCTATACCCCGGGGTCCCCGTATCATTGATACGGCGGTTGCTACGCCCCTGTTTCCAACCAACACATTGGCACATATGAAATTCAATTTTAAATATTTACTTATAATAATTTATGGAAGCAAAATTATTCATGAATAAATCAAAAATATTCCGAGTAAAATGGGGTAAAATAAATCAGTTATATTGCTTCGATAAAATGTTTTTAAGGTAGGTATATCGTGTTCTAGTTTTAAATTTATAAGACTGTTTTTAAACAAGGAAATTACTTTTTATCTCTATGCATTTGGGACAACTAAATTGGCTTTATTATCGGTATGCAAATACTGGCATGTTTTGTTAATTAAGTTTTCTTTGTTTTGTAGAACAGAATGATTTAAATTTTTAATTACATCAAAACTTAGGATGTTGCTTTTAAAAAAGTCACTAGCTTTGGAAGATGAAATTGTTTCTACCGCTAAATGAAAGGCAAAATTATTTGCTAAACAATTTGCTGCCAATTCAACCCTTGACCCTCCCGTAAATCATCCAATTCCAGCGGTTACCCCAGTTCCTCATAAAATGCCCGATATTATTTTTAAGGTAAAACACATTAAGCGTATCCTTTCTTCCCTTAACACCAAGAAATCGTCTGGGCTGGATGGCATACCAGCAATCGTTTTAAAAAAATGTGCTCCAGAACTTGCACCAATCTTAACTCGGCTATTTTCGAATTTCTTACAACACGGGTATCTTTCCGGAAAGTTGGAAAGCTGCACGTGTTCAACCTATTCCCAAGAAAGGATCTAAATCTCTTCCATCTAACTATAGACCAATTTCAATTCTCTCAGTTCTTTGTAAAGTAATGGAAAAACTAATTAATTCACAAATTCTTAAGTACTTAGAAAAACACAAAATTTTGCATGACAGGCAGTATGGATTTCGCCACAAAAGATCTACAGCAGATCTTCTTTCCTTCGTATCACACTGCTGGAATAAGTCTCTTGAGTTTCTAGGTGAGTCCCAGATCGTTGCTCTTGATATATCCAAAGCTTTTGACCAGGTTTGGCATGCCGCACTTCTTAATAAACTTCCCTCTATGGTCTTTCAACTAAACCTGTACCTTGGCTCTCTAGTTATCTATCTGATCGTCGTATATCAGTTATTGTGGACGGCCATTCTTCAAGCTTTCACCAAGTAAATGCTGGAGTCCTCAGGGCTCAGTTCTGGCACCAACATTGTTTCTTCTTCACATCAACGACCTTCTCTCGTCCACAACTAATTCCATTCATAGTTTCGCCGACGATAGTACCCTTCACTCCAGTTTTCAGGTTCCTAAACCCATTACTAAACCTGACTTGGAAAACAAACGCAGAGCGATGCAGATATCTCTTTCGCAGGATCTTAATTTAATATTGGATTGGGGCGCTAAAAATCTCGTCCATTTTAATGCATCCAAAACACAATCATGTTCCTTGTCGCGAAAAGAGTCATCAAATACTCATCCTCTACTTATGAGCGGCCAAGTTTTACAGAGCAAAGACACCTTTAATCTTGTGGGCGTCACATTTGAAAGTAACCTTAACTGGCATAATCACATTGTATCTATAGCCACGGCAGCTTCAAAAAGCTTGATTTCTCTTTCGAGCCAAAAGTATTTTTCCCCTTCTAATTTATACACTTTATATGTGTCCCAAATCCGACCTCCCTTGGAATATTGTTCTCATATCTGGGGGCATGGCGTCCCCACAACCCTAAGCATTCCTTGATTCTATTCAAAGAAGAGCTATTCGTCTCATTAATGATCCTTCACTTACAGAAGGCTTCCCTCTCTTGCACATCGTCGGGCTGTGGGGGATTTATCGCTTCTTTATAGGTACTTCCATGGCTTCTGCTCTGAAGAACTGTCAGTATAGTTCCTCCACTCACGGTTCCCAACAGAGAAACTCGTGGTTCCGCACGTATGCATCCCTATACGGTCCAACTGGACAGGCCCCGAACTTCCCACTTTGTTCGTTCTTTTATCCCTAGAGTTTCTAGGTTGTGGAACCTGCTGCCCGCGAGGAGGTCTTTCCTTCCCCCAAATCTTCAAGTGTTTAAGTCCCGTGGCAACAACCTCCTCCCCACTCTCGCTTAAGACACCACACGGTACGTTAGTATTTAGGCTTCTTAGCCTTCGTGGTTTGTCCAAAGATACGTAAAAGCTGGAGACGCCATTTTATAAGACAATCAAAAACTTAAAAATAAGGTACCCTTGATGATAACTGACGTTTAGAGTACCACAGACATCAAAGTTTTTCATCAACAATTAACAATATTTATCGTATCAGGGTGTCCAGTAATCTCAACCGACAAACTTAACCAAACAAATTCTACAACAAAAATAAGAAAAAACTTTATATAAACATACAAAGTCCTAATGTCTTGTTTTATCCAAGGGGTGTTAAAATAAAAAAAGTTCTTTTAATATTTAACACACCGTAGTTCAAAAATCCAAGACGTTTAGGACATATGTTTATATGAGTTTTTTTCTTATTTTCAGTTGTAGAATCGCCTCGGTTAAGTTTGTCGGTTGAGTTACTGGACACCCCTGTAAGGTAATTTGATTGAAATTGATAAAAACTTTGATGTCTATTGCGCCTAAACGGTGAGGTTTATCGACTTTAATAAAGCAGTACCTTTAGTTTTTGAGTTTTTGATTGTCTATAAAATGGCGGCCCCAAGCTTTGCGATATCTGTCAAAAATAAAAACGTTATGATGTAAATAAATTTTAAGTTTTAGGTAAAGTGCCCTCTGGCGAGATTTAAAAAAGTACTTTTTGTCTTAAAATTTTAGAATCTGCAAAGCATCGATTTTGTGTGCCAAATATCAACTGGATTGGTTAAAAATAAACTGCACATGGCGAAACCAAAATAAACATTGAACTCTGACGGCTCGTAACTCAAAAAACGAGTCGAGTCATTTTTTTGAAAAAAAGTATATGAAGCTGCTCACCCCTTATTTTGTCAAGTAGAATCGTTGGTTAGTTCTGGTTAGTTATAGTAAGGCTTTAAATGAACTCAATAGAATGAGAAGTATTAACTAAACAACAAGCTAAACACAATTCGGTAAGTCGTAGCATTATATCGCATCAATCTTTCTATGAATCTGGGGTATTGATCAGACAAATAATAAAATTGTGGACACTTGGACATTTCTATACAATATTTACTTTGGAATACGCTTCTACCAATGGTTTTTTTATTTTTCTGATTAATACCCCAGATTCATAGACAAGATTGGTGCTGGATCTGTTAGCTAGGACTTACCATTTTTTTTAGCTTTTGTACAATAAAACCGTTTACCATTAAACATTTTTTATGCATAATTCTATCTTTCTAGTTAAATTGATATAAATAGTTTAAGTGTCAATATAGCGCCCTCTAGCAGCGGTAGCCGGTACTGGCTACGATGATTTTTGTGGTAACGGTTAACGTGAGCGACGTTTTGGAATGGGTTTAAATATATCCCACCAAAAACCTATGAAAATGTGAAAAAGTTGAGCCAAGTTCGATACCAAAATTATGCTTGGCTGTGGGTTTCGCCGCACAAAAGAATGGAGATCTAAATGAGTGCTAAGTTCAGAACAAAATTCAAATATGTATTGTATATGAAAAATTGGCCAAGTCAAATCTAAGCTACTTTAGGATCTCACATTTTTAAATAAGAGTAATTGTTATAGGTGTCCAATAAAACAAAGAAATAGAGTTTCATACTGGTTTATAATGTTATTTTGTTCCTATAAATACATATTTGAATTTTGTACAGAACTTACAGAACACTAATTTAGATCTGATTGAAGCATAATTTTAAGTATTGAACTTGGCTCACCTTTTTTACATTTGTATTTTTGGTGGGATACCATTACTTTTTGTAAAGAAAACTAGGCAGGTATTTGGGTTTAATTTTTTTTGCGTTTTTGCTGTGTAATGTTTATGCTATTGTCTACATTTTTCTTAAACGCTAGAAATAAAGTTGCGCTTTGCCCATTCATTATCTGCTACCTTTTAACATGCTTGTAACGATCGTTGGCCGGTTGTTTATTAGCGCTTATTACAAGTTTTTGTATGGAAACACCTATTTTTTTACCTAATTTAATCTTTTATATTCCTGTTATATAGTAAATAAATAATACATCAGTAGAAATTGACGACTTTTTAACCTTCATATCTTTATAGCCGTTTGAGCTAGCTTCATGAAATTTGGGCTTCTTGTCCTTACGAATATAAATAGACACACGTAGTTTCATGTGTTATAGGTTTTAAGTTATGGGGGTCAAAAGTGGCACCAAGTGGTTCGTGTAAATATACACTCGGCGGTGAAGCCAAATTCTTTCCTTGAACTTGACTTGACTCGCTTGTCTAGATTAGATACTGCCACTAAATTATTTGTTTGGATTAAGCGGCAAAGCGGCAAGCGTCGCACATTGGGGCAGCGGTATGCAAAACGTGGCATTTAATACAAAAACCATTTTTGAGCAAAAACTCGGTAATACATGTTTTTATACAAAAACATACCAACGCGTTATTTCCCATAAATAAACCCTGTAACTTAGTTTTACACTGCGCAGCAGCTCAACAAACAAATGATTTGCTACTTGTTAGTACGTGTATACGAAATTGACGAATTTTGTCACGAATGTTTCTGTGGTTGTAAATTTTTCATACGCCCTTTAACACATCGGTATAATTATGGATTTAGTAGCTTCTAGTAAGTACTTTTAAATTCTTAATATCCTATTTTTGTGTTTTGATTTATGTCTTAGATATGGTATATTAAATATGTCTATGCAAATAGTTTTAGAATTTTCAATATTTTATGAAAACCATGAAGTTTTAGTTTATTGTCACAAGTTTACACACTTTAATTTTTGTGTGGTATTATAGAACAACTACTCTAGGTTTTAGCTATAAATATTTTTTTGCGCAAATTTGCGCTTTCCAGTCTATATCGCTTTTTGCATAGCCAGGCGTACTCCCCAAAAGGCATCTTTACTATGTCAACTTTCTGCATTAGACACAAGACTCTAGTTTCAAAATGTCATTTTCTAAAAAAATTGAGTTGTTAATGGGCTGAGAAACTACCGATACAGAAGGGAAGGTAAATTTACTTTCTACGCTACATCGCAGCGGAACGGCACTACTCGAACTAAGATGTCTAAACGAGCAGAGAAGCGTAAGTCACCCACATGATCGATAGAACTAAAGAGTCGTTTGAATCTTCAGTATGAGCATACTCAAGGATGTCACATCACTTCGGAAGAGACCGTGGACCGTCCTTGATAGCCGAATGCATCGACGCAAAAGAAATCACTTGCCCGAACTCGGATACAACATCACATAAGCTCGGATTACACCTACATCTGCTCAGGTGGCGCTTCAAGGCCCATTAAATCATACCCGTTGAACGTTTGATAATTGTACAAAACGCTGTTCTACGTGCAGCATCAGGTTGGGAAAATTAAATAACTTATGTTTAATTTCTAAGTGGGGCTTGATGGCAGCTCGGGACATTCAGCATACAAACAAAAATTTTTAGGGCCTGATGCGGATGATTCAAGTGTTTTTATATCTTCTATTGTTCCTATCCAACTAATATCGTGAGACAGCTAAAAATAAAACTGTACTTTGGCAGAATCCACGTCCGTCATCCACTAGATATTGCCGTCCAATAAAACTAATATTTCAAAAAGAATCAACAAAGGTTTCAACTGATGAAAAAAACCGAATGGATTTGGAAATAAAAAATCTTGTAAATTCATCTCTAACATTCGAAAACAAAATTTTGTCAGTCTCACATAAGCTTTTTTTACTATGGTGGACGGTAAAGTATGTAACGCACTGACAGATACTACATCTACGCAACGTTGTTATATTTGTTGGGCTAGTGCTAAAGATATGAACAATATAGATAAAATATTAAAAAGATCTTACAATCCGTCAACTTTGGACTTTGGCATATCAGTATTACACTGTTAGATAAGATCTTTTGAATTTCTTTTGCATGTGAGCTACAAATTACCAGTAAAGAAATGGCGAGTTCAAAACGAAGACAAAGAAATTATTGCTAAAAATAAAATACGTATTCAAAAAGAATTTAAAGATCAAATGGGGTTAATTGTCGATAGACCAAAGCCAGGTTTTGGAAACTCCAATGATGGAAAGAAAAGAAGATTTTTAGCAACTCAAATATGACCTCCTCAAATTACAGGTTTAGATAAAAATTCGATAAAAAGGATGCACGTCATTTTAGTGGCAATATCTAGTGGATATAACATCAATATCCGTTATTTTAAAAAAATAACCTTTGATACCGCCAAGTGTTTTGTGTAATTGTATTCTTGGTATTACATGCCACCCACTGTACATAAACTACTAATTCATGGACCAGATATTATTTCCAACTTTATAGTACCGATTGGACAGTTATCAGAAGAGGCTCAGGAAACTCAAAATAAAAATTTTAAAGGTATAGAGAAAATTTCTCCAGAAAATATTCCCGTGAGAAATGTAATGAAGACGTGTTTAATTTATTATGAGTGTCATCTGATCCAGTAATTACTAGTTTTAGACAGTTACCCAAAAAATCACCAAATCATTGTCCAAAGGAAGTTTTTGAACTAATTGTTTCCCCGACATAACAAACATTTCATCTTCAGATGCGTTATTAACAGATAGTGAGAACTCTTTATCCGATTCCGATTAATATTTTAGGTTTTAATTGGTTAGTTCAAGAAGCTATTTATTTTTAAAACAGTTTTATTTATTTATGCTGGGTTATAGAGTTAATAATAATACTTTAATAAAATATGTATATTTCCATGTAGACAAGAAAATTTTAAAAAGTGAAAAAAAGAAATGTATATTTTTTTTCCAAAAATATAATTTAATTTTTATAACAAGTCTCCCTAAAGTAAAAAAATCACCTGAACCCCAATTTTTATTAGTTGAATTAATGCCAACTTTCTGGCCAATCTGGCTCCACTGTGCGTCTGGCGGTGGTTTAACGTTCGCCGCTCACCGTACAAGTAAAAGTAAAAAATACCGTTTTTACTCTATTTATTTTTGCAAAAATCGCCCTAGACATAATTAACCTTCATATTTCATATTCTTATATCTCTTGATGTCTTCCACATGGGGTCACTACTAATATTTTAAGTCTAATAAAGAAGAAAAGCGTTAACTTCTCATTAAAAAAATGTTTTTATTGTTTTTTCAAATATTCTCGTTTAAAATCTATACACTTTTGCATGCGTTTGACACGTGCCAAATCAGGACTTTACGGCGGATGGCCCATTAATTAGATTTTGGAGTGGTCAAATAGTTGGTTGTAACACGAGATTTGTGGACAGCTAGCATTGTCAAGGATGAAGAGTGATGCGACAGCTTGCATTTCAACTTTGTTGGATTTGGCTCCTCCCGAAAGACCCACACAGTCGACTGCCGCTTAGCTTCTAGCTCATATGCATATTTGCATGTTTCTGTCACTTGTTACAATCTTTGTACACGTCTTTTAACGCAACCGCCATTAAATTTCGGGCACAACAACCGATTTTGGCCGGACTTTCACAACTTTCGCTTCAGATGAGGTAAACGGCGACCTCGATTAAATTCATTATACCAGCTTCCCACAGTGGCAAAGGAATAGGGCTTTGTTACCAAAAGTAAAAAGTTATCTGATCGATTGCATTGCTGACTTAATAATCCGCGTCGAAAATCTTAATAACTCATGACACGAAAATGTTCACGATTTAATTCCATTCTTTTGCTGACACAGTATTTTTTACTTACTCTAAATACTAATCGCGGTAATATAACAAAATGTTCTGAATAAGGTTTTGATGAAAATTGTCAAGTTTCAGGCAAAACGTTAGATGGAGTTTGACAAAACTCAATATTGCCAAGGCTCAAAATATACGTAGTGACCCTCGTATTAAACCTATTTCACATTATTTTTTCCAAATCTGCTTAAGTTATTTAATCAAAAATATAAGTCAGGATATTTGATGGTTTAACAAATTATTTGAGTACCAATTATTTTATTAATAACTTTTAAAAACAATTTTATATGAGAAGGTTTATATTAAAAGAGTTATTTAACTAATAATAGATAAAGCGTAATAAACCTACACAACAGCTTTCATTCACAAACATATGGGAGTGTGGATGCTTTTGCTATTTGTAATTAATTTAATTTTAATATCATTTATACATTCTCCAATTAAAGCAAACTTGTTAAAGAGATCTTGCAAATAAAGAGTATGATGCAACTTATTCTATCGGGTGGAGCATCGCCGAGAGCAGAACATAGGAAATCCCAAGTAAATTATTAAGGAGCACCCTGTACATTTTACAGCAAAATGTAGTATAACTTTTCTGATTGGATAACTATTATATACCCTCGTGCCAAGCAAAGTTGGGTACTATTTAAAGATTTTATGTCGGGAATGGTAGTAGTAAAGATTTATGTCGGGAAAATTTTTAAAAATATACAGGGTATTTTATTTAAAACATAACAATTATTACTACTTTCGGTTAAATCGGTAGTGGTAAAAATAGTAAACTATCTTTATTCAGATATTGGCAGTTGCTCTGTGGTGAAGACACACTATATACATTCCCGACATGTTGAAAATACACGATCAAGCTGAGAAATGGAGATGAGGCTGGATAGTAAGTACGATATCACCCGGTTTACCGTAATTCTCGTGCAGACGTATTAAATAAAATTTATGAGAAGACAAATAGCTTGATACTTCCAAAAATCTTGCTATTGAGATTGAACTCATGTGGATAACAGTGGTAAATGCAAATGAGCCTTGTGCTAAATGTTAGAAGATACAGAAAGCCTGTTGCTGAAGCCACAACTCGGAAGATTGGTGTGTTGTGATGTATTGTGGGTCAAGGCAAAATAAACTAAATAGCATGGATACATACAAAGCCGTACGCAGGGAGGGGGAACAGAGATGGCGTTCTTTTCTAATGTTTTATTGCAAAACAACTCCCCAGGAGTCTTGTCGGTGTAGTTTTTGGGCTGAATCAATGTACGGATACTGGCGGTAATCGGCTCTTTGTAATACGTGATGTTCCCCCTTTCCACACACCCAGCAATTAAAACCATTTGCATTCGGTATAGAATATATATTGTCGATGGCTGGCCGTTTAGTTCCGTGAGATTTACTAAAGACCCCTCCCCTCCCCGTGACCTGTACCTGTAATTTATGAACGACCCCTTATGCTTATGTTACGGGCAACGTAATTAATCAGGCATTATTAATAATGCTCAAGAGCTATGGGCAAAATGATTAATTTATCCCTTTGACTGACTATTATTAATAATGCCCGAGGGCCCGTGGTCCATGTAATAAGTCAGTGTTGAGATAGCTTAAATTTATCACTTGGACCGGGCAGTATGAATAATTCCCTACTTGCAGGGCCATGTCACTAAAATTGCCAATACGGCCATGGCCAGGTGTTCTGGTTAGTATTGGTTAGTATAAAAACACTACAGGTTCACCTTATTTATTACTTTGCCCAAGATAGGGCGGGCATTATTATGATGGCCGGGAAAAGTGATTAATCATGCTGTTTTAATCACATTTTCCCAATTGAGTCGGGTATTATGAATACAGACCGGCCATTATTAATACTGCCCGGGCTTATCCAATTGCCCTTAACATTGACATAATATATGTAAACAGTAGTTTTAACAATTAAACTTGTTTTTTGTCATTCCGATTTTTCCTAAAAGTGACCTAGATGACCTAAATGGGTTAATTGTAAAAATTATATTTGTAGGAACAAACAAAGTTGTTTACGAAGGGAGAGAACAAAATAAATATATAGGCAAAGCAAATATCAACACCTACTTATAGGGTTATACATATTTATTTTTTTCAACAGTAAATTTTAATGAGGTTATTTGTCATTATACGGTAATGCATTTTTTGTAATTGGGGTTACATTACTATTAGGCTTTAAAGCATTATTTAATAATTTAACAACATAGAACAAACAAGCCATAATTGCATATTAATTTATCACAGTTATCACTAAATGACCAAAAGTGAAGTGTGGACCTAACTATAAAATACTAAAACTATTAAAAATAGCTCAATTAAAAACGACTATGTATTTTTTTTTGATCTATTTAAACAGGGTGTTCATTTAAAAATTTACCACTCAAGTTATCTCGCGAAAAGGGCGAGATTTAAGAAAATCGCTGAAACACGTATTTGGAATGGCCATATTTTCGAAACTAATAAAGTAAAACTGAAATGTTGACCCTTAGCTGTAAGGTATAATCTCCAAAATTAGATTCTTATGTTATACATTTATTCTAATTAAAAATAAACAAAAACTTATGTATTCTTTTAAGTTTCCAACAATCTATTATGTGTGTAGTTGTGACCTAAAAGTGAATTATTTAAATTTAATGCTGAAAAATAAAATATTGGGTCATTTATTTCACTTGTTGTATTAAAAAGCAAAATTAGAGATTGTACACTTTGAAACTAGGCCCGTCTTATATAGTTTTTTTTTCCAATATACCATTTATAACAACAATATTAGTAAATAAATAAATTTACTAATTGTTACCTTTATCTATCTATTGGTCGGTAATTGTCATTTTTATTTATTTTCGTTATCAGTTACAATTTTTTTATACTTCTATTAACTGATAAAGAATAATGAAAATAATTAAAGCTATTATCTAATAGTTTCTATTAAATCGAATAAAAACCCTAAGAAATCGTATTTAATCTACCATGGTTGACCAGCTATTTAGGTTAAGTAAAGTTTTAGTAGAAGAAACTATGGGGAGGTTTTATGGATTACTTTATTGTCCTTTACAGATCAATAAAAACCAAAACCCTTTAAGAATCTTTCCATTAATTATTTAATAAAAACTTAAAATACAGGGTGTTCTCAAATTCACTAAACATTTTTGGGCTAAAAAATAGCTAATCTAAACTCATTGTGAAAAATATACATTTTAAGACATCTTGAATACCAGAGTTGGGTCGTATTCGAGATATTCAGTATTCCCGAATAGTATTCAGAATACTTTGCCGGTATTCGAATAGTATTCGAATACAAATATTGCGTGTTTAGTATTCGAATACCGGTATTCGGCGGAATACTATTTTGCTCAGTATTCTGTATTCAGAATAATTTAGAAGTATTCGACGAATATTTTTAGTATTCGAATACCGGCGTCCCAGTATTCGAATACCGAAAAGTGTAAGTAGTACCTAAATACTAAAATTGTCATGATTGGAATAAGAAAGGAAAGAAAATAGAAGAAAAAGAAGTAAGGACCCTTTTTTTGCTCTTCAATTTTATCATAGGTTTTGTTTATTAGTATTCGAGATCTTTCGGTTTCAGTATTCGAATACCGATTCCAGTATTCATGTATTCGAATACTTTCTTTTTCCGGTATTCGTATTCGTATTCCAATACCGATTTTCAGTATTCTGCCCAACTCTGTTGAATACTCTGCGGCATTATGTCTAATACTTAGGGATCCCATTTTTCAAAGTCATTACCAACAAGCTAATTTTTCGTGAGTAGCTTTAGTTTGACGAGACGACCAACTTTTTTCTTTACAACAATTTTCGTTGGTGGTAGCAAAGATTAAATATCTTGATTTAAAAATATCAAACAACCAGGATGACGTACCTAGCAATTTGTAGGAAAATATGGGTGTTAAATTATATAAATATTATTTAATCAACAGAAATAAAAATCACATGGTTAGTATTTTTTTTTACGACATCGTTAACCATATATACATGTTGGTGGTAGGGGACTCTTTGATGAATTCTTACGTTTTCTGGGACAATTATTTTTTCGTTTTATTTAGATAATTATTTTGAAAATTAACAGAAAAAATCCCTGTTTTTAATAAATTTTTGATATCTAATAAATGAACACATTTAATTCCTGCTACTCCCTGTAAGCTATCACCAACGAAAATTTTTGTAAGAAAAAAAGTTGGTCGTCTCGTCAAAATGAAGCTACTCACGAAAAATTAGTTTGTTAGTAATGACTTGGAAAAGGGGTCCAGGGATTCCTAACTATAAGGTCCAAATAAGAATTGTCGTGTTTGAGCGTTCTTCCAAAAATAAATTAATAATTTTTTAATAAATTTGTTTCAACTTTAATGCCTTCACAAGTTTTGAAACAAATAAATGGTAATTTTCCGATAACCTTTGCAGGCAAACTTGCATATATGCGCATTTGCCCCGAGTTCCAAAATGTGTTTTTTTTTTCTAAGGAAACGCACGCATTCACTTCCGCCAATTACGCGCCGGATCCCGTTTATTTTACGAACGGGATTAATCCCGCAAATTGCGTGCCTGATCCAGGTAGTTCGAGCATCCGTCCTTCCGGTATTGCATTGCCTAAACATAGGTATGGGACATGGTACATAAAATATAGATAGAATTCACTTAAGAAAACTAGGTGTTTTAACTTAAAAAATGGTTGACGGTCGTCGCTTATTTATGGACAACCTGCGTATCACATAAACTGATCCAGGTATATGAAAACCAGCAACGAAATACATTACCAAACATGGTACGGACGTGGTCCAAAATGTAGTTTAAATTCACTTAACCAACTAGGTATTTTCATAATGAAAATAGTTGTTGGTCACCGCTTACGCATGACCACCAATGTTTAATTCTTTCTAATGTATGTTTGTGGTACTTAGGTACTCCGGTCATTGCATAAGCGTAAAGCGTCGAACAGAACATGGTATCAAATCTCTTTATGTTGCTGGTAATGAATACAATATTTTGTGGTAAATAGCGTCTTTAAACCAGTTTATATACCTTACAAACGCACCGCGGATAATATTTGTTTGTTTCGAGCGGCCAGCGGCAGGGCTTTACCGCTTAGAAATATTGCAGCCGGCTGATTTAAAACAATCAGGTTCTTTTATTCTTGCATAAAGATCAAAGAGAGGGCTCTCATCATTTTCCGCTTCTTACGCTGGCCGCTTACGCTTAGTATTGTGCCCGGGGTCTTAAAGGGTATGCAGGAGTAAGAAGCAAAAGGGTCTAAGTAAGTGCCGGATCAAGGTCTATTTTTTACTGAAGCAAAGAGTAAATTTTGAGCTCTTTGATCAGAGTTAACAAAAAAAATGAGGAGTAGAAAAAGTCTTTAGGTTAAAAAGTGCGCCCTTTTCCTTTAGTTTGCACTCATCCCCATGTATCATTTAGACAAATCTACTATAAAAATCAAAAGTGAAGACTAAATAAAAGGGTTCTTACCTAAAATTTCGCTCTTTTTCTTCAGTTTTCGCCTCTCTCCATCTATACTTTTCATTTAACAATTACTCAATGATATAAAAATACTGGTCCTTTTACTTTCTTTTCACCTTGTTTCTGCGCAGTGTTGCCAACTCAGAGATCCTCAACTGATCAAGTAGAATTTTAGACCTCGCCCAGTAGGCGAATCTCTTATCTAGTAGTTAAGTAGTAGAATTTTTAGTAGACAAATAAGTTAGTAGGTAAATTTTTTTCTTTGAACAATTTATAGTAAAAGCACAGTGACATCCAAGAGTAAGGTTTGTACAACATACAGCGATTTAGTACAAAGTTTCTTATTCTACTTTAATTTAAAAAATAACCACATCAGACGGGTTATCTGACATTTTTAGTTTAAAATGAGTTAAAACAACGGTATGGATCTAGAGGTATTTCTTCCATTAATTTTTCGTTTTTTGTGTAGACACTGAAGGGTTTTGCTAGCTTAGGTTAGCACGTCGCCAGTCGTCATATTATTTGCGTGGGGAATCCCGTCACCATTTTTTGCAGTATGTTAACACTATCATCAAATTTAGGCAATTAACCAATTATAACCAAAAGAAGTCGATATTTACCACTGCGTTAAGCGGATTTAGTTAACCTTGGTGTTGACGTTTAGTTTATATAATTTACGTACAAGTTGTCACCAAGTTCTCTTAATTAAATCCAATTATTACGCGGCTAAAACGTATAGAGTTTGGTTGATCGCCCAAAATGTTACGTATAATATGAACTATGAGCCTTAGCGACACCTAGTGGATTTTCTAGTAGAAAACTTTAAATTAGAATTTTTAGTAGAAAATATGAAGAGGTCTAGTGGATTTCCAAATTTAGAGTTGGCAACAATGGTTTTGCGCTCCTCCCGACCACTCCCGACCTGGCGCTAAAGCATTCGTTTCACGGCTTTAAGGTCCCAGGTGTCCTTCGCCGATTTTGATAAATCTGCAATATGTTGTAGTACATACATAAAAAAAATAAGAAAAACGTATGTTTTTAACAGCCATTAAACACTTTTTAGGGGTGAAATGCACCACTGAAATTCACCCTTAAAATTGTTTTTTTTAAATATCTTGAAAACAAATTGAGATAAGTTTACAACATCAAAACCATATATTTATTAACCGAAAACTGCCACATATTGCAGTTGTATCAATCAGTAACAACTTTGCTATCCTAATATAGTTGACTCTAATTGTAAGTCAGTTTATTCTTACAAAATTCGTAATAATGTTTTTGAAATGTTTTGTATATCCGAGAAAAACATAGTATTTTAAACTGTTTAGATTTCTTTGCTATCTAATAATTTTTAGCTTAACCCAAATTTTTTATCCTTTTAAGACAAACTGTTACCGATTACCCTTTTGTTTCTTACCCATTCTATATTCGTCGAAAATAACCAATTAGCTTCTCCGCTTCAATACTTGATTAATTCGGAGCAGTACCAATGTTTACAAAAGCTTTGGAAATTCAACGAGTATCTAGATTTCGATATGAAGTTTAGTTGTTGAAATATAACTTTTAAATAAAATAGTTACTTAACAACTTTATAGCATGTTTATTGTGAGAAATGGAAATGTTTTTCAATCCAAAAACTGTAAGGCCTTGGCCACAATATAAAGCGTAAGCGGCCAGCGGAGAGCGAAAAATGTGAAAGCGCTGTCTTTGATCTTTATGCGAGAATAAAAGAACTTGTTATTTTAAATCATCCGGCTGCAATATTTCTAAGCGGTTTTAAAGTATATGAACTGGTTTAAAGACGCTGTTTACCACAAAATATTGTATTCATTACCAGCAACATAAAAATATTTAAAACTTTCCACTCGACGCTTACGCTCTGTTATCGTGACCGAGACCTAACTGTTATAAGTAATATGGTTATTTTTTTGCAGAGAAGGACTACAAAGAAAGGCTTATTGCAGCCGTAAAGAAGGAAGTAAAACAAGTTATGGAAGAGTCGGTCACAAGAAAATTCTGTACACGAAGAAAGCGGGTCCGTGACGTCACTATGCGGGGCAGTGGAAAATTGTCTTTCTCAAGGTAAGAAACATATTCGTAATAAAAACGTTTATATGTATATTAAGTTGATTTAAAACACGTTTTTTTTATTTAAAGATTGAAATATTAAAAAAACAGAGAAAGCATCTTATTTTTCAGTATAAAGGTATAAAACAATAAAATTATTTATTCATAACCTTAAAAGATAAGTATTTATAAAACTTTGATATAAATTAATGGCTTTTTTACGCTGCTGAAAAGAAAGCTAAAATTTTAAATACAGAGTGTTGCACAACTTATCCGACAAACATTAAGGGCTAACAGTACATTATAAAATAATAAAAATACTACACATCTTAGTTTTGAACCACAGGGCGTTAAAAATTTGAAAAAAATATTGTTTTTTTTATAATAACTTTTATATCAAACTAAATATTTTTAAAAAATTGGGGGATGTCTCCTTTGCACCAAAAACATTTTTTGGCATACAAGAAAAAAATGACCAGTGTCGCTCATAAAGGGTTTAAGGTAAATACTTTTTGTTAATGGTACGTCACTGCATTCTTTTAAAATAAAATGTTTTTAAAATTTCCATTTACTTTGGAATAAATGTGATGTCAAAAGATCTTTTTATTTTTTTACATTTTTTTAATTTGAAGCATGGTTTCGCGTAAATAAATATAAACCATTTCTAGACAAGGTCAAATCCCTATCTTATTAAAGAATAGATAACAAAATATTTTTTTACTGTAGAGTTTGATATTATCCATAAGAAATGACCAAGCCGAGAAATGGTTTTTATTTATTTACGCGAAAACCGTGCATCAAATAATAAAACGTCAGGGTATTAAATTTGTTCCAAACTAAATGGGAATTTAAAAATATATTAAAGAAAAATGCAGTGGCGTGCCATTTATCGCTAAAAAATATTTAAAATATTTAGTGAAACCATGCATCAACTAAAAATGGCAAAAGATTAAATTTGTTCCTAACTAAATGCAAATTAAAATATATACATTATATATATATTTAAGAAAACTGCAGTGGAATTTTTGTAAAAGAATATTTACCTTAAAACTCTTATGAATAAATCTGGTAACCATTAGTTATTTTCTTGTACGCCAAAAAGGCGTCCCCAAAATTTAAAAAAATCTAAATTAGTAAAAAGTTTTGATAAAAAAACACTAATTTTTTGAAATTTTTAACACCCTGTTGTTCCAAAACTAATGCGTTTAAGACATATTTTCATATGAAGTCTTTTTCCTGTTTCTCATTCTGGAATTAGCCCCTAAAGTTTGTCGGATAAGTTGTGAAACACCCTGCATATTGGTAGAGTAAATTTTTATGAAAAGCTTTACCCCTAGAAAAACACAATAATTTTTTTAAGTTGTATGATTGTAACGGGATAATATAGCTGCCTTTTTTTACCAAGCCTATTAAAAATATTTTTTTTTAGAAAATATTTTTTTCTTTTAAAGCACTATAAGAAATTATGATCATACAAAATAAAGTGAAATGTAAGTAAAACGTGTCAATCATATTCTTTTAAGTTGTAACCTTGTTGTAATGCTTTTTAAAATTTCAAGGGTAGTGTTTATTTAAAAATAAAGTATTTGGCATGTTAAATATTTTGTTCACTTCACATACATTATTTTGCATACTAATCTCCAACCTTCAGTTTTTATCGCGATTTAAAATGTAAACACTATCTATGATCAATTTTGTAATTAAAATGCGTATTCTTTTGCCTTAAGTTACAATACACATTTTAATAATCAATATTGCAGTGACTAAGACCTTTTCAAAACCTGTTTAGGAAATTAAAATAATGAAATTATTAATAGTGATCATTTATAAAATATAATTCTAATTTTAAATCAAATTACTAATAATAGTTTTTTTCCATTTTAATTTTAAATTATAGTCGACATAAAAAATGTACTTTTGGTTACTTATTGCATAAAAAGAATTTAACATTTTACAGCTGTTAGGAATTACTTGTTTTTATTTTTTTTAAATATGCATATACAGGGTGTTCGAAGACTGTGGTGCCAAAACTATTATAGAATCCCGTCATCAAAGTTTAAAAAGTTCATATAACGTGGGTTTGGTAACAATTTCTTTTTGAAGATAGAGTATGCTAAACTTTTCAAAAACTCTAAAATTTCAGAAAACATTTCTTTTGTACTTAAATTTGTTAGTATAAGAATAGTCTTTATTTAATTATTTGTTGTAGTTACATAACTGCTAATAAGAAATTATAAAACCTAATTTTTAAAAGAAATGTAATATGCAATTAATTGGATTTATTTATTTATTTATTTATTTTATCTAAAAAATTCATAGATTTCACACACATTCCAGAGTCAGTGGCGATCCTTTTTTTTAAATAGTGGTTCAGGTGCTGATCGAGGCACCATGGGACTAATTAAACTTAATTAAATTTCGGGCTAAATTAGCCCCGTAATATTATAAATTACATTGCCTTTTTAAAAAATATTGGGTTAATAATTATAAGATATTCACAAGCATCTATTTTCAACTTTAACACCCTGTATCTTGAGAACAAAGAATTTGAAAACTTATATTTATGTAATTTTTTTCCTATTTTAAAAAATATTGTACTCATAACAGTTTAAAAACACCCTGTATAAATATTTGTACATAATAATTGCAATTTCAGGGATTTGTGGTTACATATGTATTTTCAAATTTTACTTTAGTATTTTGTAGTTTGTCTCTCCCGTGGCCTAGTGGACAGAGCTTTGATCTGAAGCCTGAGGTCGGCGGTTTGATTCCCAGCGGGGAGACATATTTAGGTAGTAGTTATTTAAAAATAACGACCGTGGTGGCACCACCGCGTTGTCTAAAAGGTGCTGTGAAATGCAACTGCATGTTTCAGTGCTTGGACAACGTTGACGGAACAGGGGGAACGATGGGTTAAACATCTAATAACCCGACACCCACGGTACTCTGGTATTTAGGCATAGACCATCGTGGGATGTCAAAAAGATAAAAAAAAGTTGTTTTAAAAAATCTTTTTTTCGTGCTGTAAAACTAAAATTCAAATTTACGAAACAGAGATATTTATTATAATGTTAAAATAAATTATTTTTTAATGGATGGTAATTATGTGGGTACACGCCAAAAATTAAAAGTACCAAAAACCAAAAAATAAAAAATAAAACAAGTAAAAAGATAATTAAAAATCGACGTTTCTATGGCAAGTCTGCCACCGTTGTCAAGATAAATTGAATAAAAAAAATTTTTTTTTTGGTTTTTTGGTACTTTTAATTTTTGGCGTGTACCCAAATAATTACCATCCATTAAATGAATCCGCCGAACTACCGAACATATCTTCAAATTTTTTTTTTAATACCGGTGACAATGAAATTACTTTCCTGCACTGTATTTCCTTCAGTAAAAACGAATACATTTCAAATTTTAAGATGTTAAAAACTGTGTCAGAAGATGATTATTTTGGATAAAATAGCATCTGCTTATTACTTCCGGTTTAACCGGAACTAATTTAAACTTTCATATTTTAAATGGAACACCCTGTATACAGTGTGGTGCATTAAGTGTGCAACGAATGTAAAACTTATTCAAAAGTTGGTGCATGATGCCAAACTATATAAGCAGTAAGCAGTTTTTTTTTAATCGAGGGACATACATGGTAAGTCAAAAAATCTAAAAAATGCTTAAAATTAAAGTACACTTATTTAAAAAAATAAAACGAAATGGTAAATAAAAAGCTTTTTGAAATTAAAAGTTAGGCCTAAATACAAAGTAATGGCTTAAAATTGGAATTTTTATTTTCTTTTCCGAAAATTTTGAATTACCCCGTATCATACATATTTTGTAATTTCAAATTATTACGTTTCTAATATAGCTAAAACTATATTTTAATAAATTTAAATAAATAAAAGTATTTTTGTATTTAACTGACTTTACATAAGAATACGGTATTCAAGATTCGTATTCGAATACAGAATTTCAGTATTTGACCCTACTCTGCTTTCGAACTTTTAGTTTTTTATGCTAAGCTTATCTATATAGTGGTTAAGTTGGAAAAAATCCAAGTTTGTAGACCAAATAAAAAAGGGCCGAAAAACTTTCAAAAAAAATCTTTTCGGTATTGATTAGAAATGTTTGTGGTACACGTTGCTTGAAATTTTTTTATCGAAAGATATCAAAACTAAAAACTTTAAGCTTTAAAAGGCTTTTTTTTTAAATTTCAACACGACCATTTTAAGCAAAATACGACCACCTTAAACACCCATAAAAATGGATTTTTTTGTTCCCCCCCAATTTTTTCCACTAGTTTATATCTAAAATTAGCATTTGGTGATACAATTTGACATCCCTTAATTCAAAAAGGCTACGTTTTCACTAAAGTATAGAAGGTAGCAAACATTTTTAAAAAATAATTTTAATCCAGCTGATTTTTTGATATGTTGTTCTCCTTCCTCTTCTGGATAGACCCTGGACTGTCTGGCTGGCGGTAGTGGTTGCGTTTCTTAGCTCGCATTCTTCCTGTACTGAGGTAATAATCCAAGTTTTTAAAAGCATTTTAAGACACCTAATTTTTAATTTCTTGCCTTTAGATAGGTTTACCAAACATATGTTTTTTTATTGCCAGACACTTTTATCATTGCTAATTATACAGTCGTCCCCCTTCTAACTTCTGCACCGTTTGGTATATTTTGATGAAACTTGTAACGATAAGATATGAAAAAGGTCTGCATTTTTTGACATATCATTTACAGCTCTAAATTTCAAGCTCACAGCTGGGCGCTAACGCAACCGCTATCTTCAGCCAGACAGCCGAGGATTTACCCGAAAGGAGGGAGAAGAACATATCAAAAAATCAGCCACTCTAAAATTTTTGTTTTCACGATGTTGTTTTCTTCGACTACAAAGGAACTAAAATGCTGGATGGTAATATCGTTTTCACCTGTCATACTTTTTTGAAATCCATAAAATTTCAATTTCAAGAAAATATATTCAAGCATATCTAAATAAATTTTAAAGTAGATGGAATATCAAATTGGATATAAAGTAAATAAAATGTGTATTTTACATTGCAGGTTAAGGAGAAATAAATATCATTTTAAAATAATTTTAACTTTCATTTCAATTTGAAATCTTTCGTGTTTTTTTACGTTTAAAATATGTAAGGAGGTTAAGGAAGTATTATAAAGAATATTTGTAGCATTTTCCTGTGACAGTTTACCTTAAAAATAATATTTTTTTAATTAAATAAATTAGTATGAAACCTGTTGGTCGTAGAAAAGTTGATCGTTTGCAAGATACAGGGTGTCAAAATTTTTATTTATTTTGGTAATTTTTAAATATCTTATTAATTAAAAACATTTTTTTTACAAAATCCAGTATTTAAAGATTTTTCAGAGTGGATAATCGAAATCATGTTTTTTCGCAAATATAGAGGGAGCCACCTGCAATCTTTGGTTAGGATCAAAGTGTCATAACTTTTTTGCCCCAGGTATATTATGAGTTTTGGTAAAAATAATATTCCCAATATTTTTTGCATAAAAAGGTATAACTGATAAATATCGCTACGAGCAACCGTTTTTGAGATATTTCAGATTATACACTTTATTTCATACAAAAGTTTACCATTGATTCATCACGCTTTTCTAGGCCACCTGGTAGTGTCCAAAATGTCTATACAAAATACTATCACAAATTCTTTAAGCCAAAATAAAACGATTTAATGCCATTTTCCTTAGTCAAAGGTTGCTGGTTTGTAATATACAGCGTATCAAATTTTCCATTTATTTTTTATCTTTGGACACCCTGTATCTCGCGAACGATTAACTTTTTACTAATACAAATTAGGGTTAAATCGTAGCATTTTGGCGTCAAGGAAATTGTTATACTAATTTGTACAGATCTTTTAATGAAATCTGGGTGGCCTAAATAAAGCGAAAATAATGCAAAGAATTTTTTTATGCTGAAATAAAATGTTTAATTTAAAATATTTAAGGAACGGTTGCTCGTAGCGATATTTATTAAGTATATCTTGTTTGTGCAAAAATATGAAAAATAACAATTATTTACTAGAATAATCATAATATACCGAGGCACAAAAATAATGAAACTTTGAACAAAAGCAAAGTACTGCAGGTGGCTCTCTCTAGATTAAACAGCAAAAATATGAGTAACGTTCGATTTGCTACTTTAAAAAGTCCCGTATACAAAACCTTGGAAAAAAATTGAATAATAAATAAAACATTTAAAAAAAATTACTAAAATCAAATAAAAACTTTGCCACCCTGTATCTGGCAAAAGATTAACTTTTCGACTAAGGTAAATTGCGATAGATCGTTGTATTTTGTACCCTGTAAAAAACAGTTTATTAAACATATTTCATGCATAAAAGTCAACGAAAATGTTGTGCCCAATTTAAGGTTAATATCTTTAAAAATATAAATTGCGCAAAAAAAACACAAAATATTAAATCTTTATAAAAGGGGTTAGGACCCAAACAAAAAACACTCTGTAAAAATAAAAAAAGTTTATTAAACTTATTTCAAGCATAATAGTCAACGAAAATGTTGTGCGCAAGTTAAGGTTAATATCTTTAAAAATATAAATTGCGCTTAAAAAAATTACAAAGTATTAAATTTTTAATACCATGTAAATTGAAAATAAAGCAAAAAAATACAGGGTGTTTTCTAACTACGGTACGAAACTTAAGGGGGTGCTTTCTTACGTCTTTTTATAAATAGTTCCAATAAACAAATGTCCGGACTCGCTCCATTTCTGAGATACAGGAGGTTAAAGTTTATTAAAAAAGCGGGTTTTCTGCCCGAACTAACTAGAACTAAAATTTTAACCGATTTAAATAAAATAAGGTACACTTATTTAATGTAATAAGGCACTTGTAAAGCTCTATCTAGATTAAGACAATAAGGCCTAGTGGCTTCTTAGTGGACACTACAGCAAATATTATTAAGAAAAAAAGTTCGCCACTGACTTTTTATATATATTTATACATTTTCCAAATTAAACACTAAAAGGTGCAACTGTTTAGTCTCCTTCTGTATTTTTTCGTATCTCGCTTCGTTTTCTAAAAAAATGAAGCCATTCTAAACAGTATCCATAAACAGCATAAAATAAAATCCAAAATTAAAATATTAACAATTTTGACTTTAGTTAATAGGAAAAATGACAATTTTAAATAAAATATACCACTATTTATTTATTTTTAAGGCAGGTAATTGAATTATTTTTCTTATAATTTTTATTTTTGCTTTTCATATCATGTTGTCTATGGGTACTTTTTAAAGAAATTAAAGTAGCTTTAATATTTTTTCTTGAAAACGAAAGTAGATCCGAAAAAATACAAGGGACTAAAAATTAAATTGTTAATTACTTAATCAGAAAAAATATTAGAACTTCATAAAAAGTCAGTAGCGTACTTTTTTTCACAATAATATTGGCTGTGGTGCCCACTGAAACGCCACTGGACCCAATAATCCTAATTTTGGCTAAGCTTTATAAGCGCCTTATTACAATAAATAGGTTATTGTTTTATCCAAATCGGTTAAAAAGTTCCCAAGATATTTAAAAAATACTGATTTTTTTTTAACTTTAACGCTCTTTATCGCAAAATTGACGCCAGTCCGGACATATGTTTATGAAAACTTTTTTCAAAAAGATATAAGAAAGCATCCCTTAAGTTTCGTACCGTAGTTAGAAAACACCCTGTATATGGGTAAACTTTTAATATGCGTCAACAACAATACAATCCCATACTAATTTATTGAATTCATTAAATTTAATTCCATTACGAAGTTTTCGTGTTTTACAGGCTAAAGGGATTATGCTATTTTTTTTTTTTTTTTATAAAGATGACTACCCCTACGTTTGTTTTTTTAAATTTTTAGTAAGAAGTCGTCGGTATTTATTACTAAAAATATTATATTTAGTTTATTTCTTTTACTATTTTGGGTTTTAAATGCGAAGTTAATTCAAAGAAGTAAGTATAATAAAGAAATAAACGTTTTTCTTTTTTCTTTTATTTATTTTAACGATAGTCTAAATATTATTAATGTTTCCTACCTATTATCTCTTAATAATTTAATAAAAAAAAAATCAAAAACGTAAAACAACAAATAAATTAAATTTTTAATGATACACTCACGCGTTTGCAAATGCAAAACCGAATCGTAACGTAAATGTTTACAATTTTTCAGATATAAAAGAGTTTAATATTTTAAGCTGGATAAACGTTCTTGGAAAAATATATACATATAACAGCAAATGGGTAGGCTTACACCAGAGTATCGAAAATGGTTACAGCGAAAGCTTTAAAGATCTTTAGTAAAATATCTTAGCGCCAAGGATTTAAACCGATTGCGTTATAAAAGTTATAAAATTATTAACACAAAAATATACCTTTTTATTTTTTAGGCCTACGTAGAAGAGCGCTGGGCCTATTTAAAACTTCATCCACCACGGCACTACTACACAAAATAGCTAAACATTGTCCTGAGGCGGATCGAATATCAAAAAAAGTACAAGAAATAGAAAATATAGATCCTAATAGACGATCAAGTAGCAGTAGTGATAGCGTAACAAAGCCTACTTTAAGGAAGAACTTGTCTATGCCGACAAGTCCGTTGCCTAGATATTTGTGGATAAGGTAAGTTCTTAAAAACATTGCAATATCTGCGCAGAATTGCCATGTACTTATATTTATACTGTGAACATCCAGTATAAAAAAGTATACATTTTGATTAGGTTAATTAACATTGGAAATTTTTCTAAATAAAAATAAGTCGTGTCAAGGTTTCAAACCATTAAAATTATAAACTAATAATAAAAATTAAACAATTTTATAGGTTACACTTAAATAATAAACAAGGTCGACCGCGTAGAACTGTAAAAACAAAGATCGGCAAATTCAATATTTAAACACAACACAATTTGAAAAATCAGGCAGTGGAAACCTGACTCCAAAATTACTGGGTCTTTCCATTGTCCACATAGATTAAGGGAAGAAAAGGGGATGTTTATTTTTGAAGTTATATACTGGTAGTTGCATTTTTATTTGGTGTAAAATATACTTTTTTATTTATTTCATTAAAGTAAGTTTAAAGTGTCCAATTGAGGTAGGCACCTCGGTGACGTATTTGGTCAAAAAAAAATACATTGCCGCAATACAATTATACCGGGTGGTGCATTGCCAGACTGGCCCTAAGGTATACCATTAAATGATACCTTGAAATATTGGATCCCCTATTGATTTTACTACAAAATTGTATTAGACTATTTTGAAAACATTTCACTATGGTTTCTACGACCCAATTTTATGGCCAAACTTAATTTTTTCGAATTAATAAAAGGAACATTTTATTTATTGGCATCGAAAGCAGATACATTATTGTTTAGATATACAGGGTCTCCAAAAGGGTGAGGTCAAAAATGATAGGGGTAATAAAGTAAGCCAAAATAATGTTATTACTTTATATAAAAAGTTCTATCGCGCTTCGTTAGGGAGTTATTGACCTTCAAAGTTGGTATAAAAAACCTATTTTAATTATATTTGAAACTGTTGCCACAGTATCAATGATATTTGGGCTACTAAATAACTTCATAGTAAGCCTCTTTCCATAGGTAAATTATACTGGGTGCGACCTCTTTTTTATTTATTGTATGCGTTTTTAACACTGGTGACAAATTCGACATTTTGTTTTTATAATTTAATTTTTTTTTTACAGGTATATCTTATTTAAAGCGATATCTTGGGACCGTTTTTAATATAAAATCGCATTTACAATCCAGAAATCGAAGCATTTTGTATGCAATAAAAAACTCATTTTTTTTATAAATTTTTTAAATGTGGTAAAATTATTAAAACCGACATTTGTGCGCTATTAAATGTTATCATACAGTTAAAAACTGTTATAATAAATAACATCATTTAGAACTGTAGTGGTGGGAAAACAAAATAAAAAAATTAATTACCTAAATCAAGAGATTGAAACAAACATTTTATTTTGAAGAAAGATTGTGCCAAGCCGCATAAAACAAGGAATGTCTTTTTATTAAAAATTCTTGATTAGAAAAACAGATAGATATTGAGTTTGATTTAAAAAATCTCCTGGACGACTAACCAGGCCATCATTTTAGAAAAAATCGGAAAAATGTAAAAGAAGAGAAGCAACGCACTTATTTAATAAGACACATCATTAATAATAAACGCTGCGACTATAGCAGCCTGCCGACATGGTCAGCACGATTTAGCAGCACTTTTGAAAGAAGTGTATGAAAGTTCTTGTTAGTCGGCAAAAATAATAAAAATGCAAGCTCCCCAGAAAAAGAAATTTTAAAATATCCTGCCAAGAAGCGTTGGAGCTTATTTTAGAATCAAATTTAGGCAAGAAGCAATACCATAATATTTTTATATGGTAATATTTTCATATAAATGTAATATACAGAGTGCCCGCTAATTAATAATATACAGAGAAACTACATAGATTTCCTTATGCTAAATCTAAATATTATGATCTAATCCAAAAAAAAAAAAAGATACAGGGCGACAAACTGAAAAAAAAAAAAACTAATTTTTAATTTATTCTGATGAGTTTGATACGTTTTGAATATAGTTAATAAACTCGGTAACTAAGAGCGTTTCAATACGAACTTTAGATTAGGTATTAACCTTTTGTAGGAAACTAGAGGGAGCTACATACACTACTCGAAATTTCTAGAAAGTCAAAATTTTCTGCACAAAACGTACTTCGTATTAAATGCAATGAACAACCGTTTATCGAACTATTTTACGTTTAAATTCGTTTAGTCCAACCAAAACTACAACTGCTACATCATATATACTAATGGTTTAATGTCATATACCTTTGGTTGCACTAAACAAATATCTCGAAGACGGTTGTTTAGAGCGAGTCTTACAGAGTATACCTTTTTGTGTGTAGAAAGCATAGGAAAGTTTACTGGTTCACTTAGATGGTACATACAGAGTAACACAAAAAGTTGTAAAATTTTATTAAAATTAACGTGCTTATATACCCACGTACACTACCCTATATTTTTTATGCTTAATATGGATAAGGTAATAAAAGATGGGGATTTCCTTTTAAATAAATTAAATTTTGAGGTTTTTGTCGATATAATTTTTAACGATTATTTTTGATCACTCCGCATTTATTAATAAGTAAAAAAATCAATACAACCCTACTAAAGTAGTTCTTCCTCTACAAGGAACACAATTCCAACTCATATTAAAGGTTTTTATTTAAAAAGAAATTGATGATTATGTTATGGCTTGCAAACGATATTTTTGACATAAAATTTATTATAATTCAAAAAACGGTTGGACTTAAGTATAGAACATTATACATAAATTATGTTTAGAATTTCACGCTGAATCTTAAATATAAATAATACATAGAAAGTTCTATTTAAAATAAGGAAGTTGACGTAAACTTCCGGTATAAACCGAAAGTGATAAAGCTGTCAAAGCATTTTATTTGTATGTCCTCCACTGATTTTATATTTTATTAAAAATTTTCCAAAGCGTTCAATCCAGAAATCGATCACTACTGTTTTATAAACTGTTTTCTCCACGCGTTCGGCAGTCAAGGTAGATTACAAATTTCATTAAAGAAAACTTTATTATTCAATTATCTTATGTTTTCTTGGAAATTGTTTTTTCCTGTTAATTGAAATAAAAAGCGAAAGAGAATTTACGACACAAACGACACATCTTGCGTAATAAAAATATTCATTGATATTTCTTTAAAGAGCTTGAAAATGGATTTTAAAACACCAGAAAGGCCAAACTATTTATACTCAAGCTATATACATAAATAAATATAAAAAGCCAAGTAAACATTTAAGAATATGCATTGAATTTTTACATTTATTTGTTTACTAGCTGACCCGTGCCCACTTCGATGGGCGTTAATTAATTTTTTTTTGAACTTTTTGTTCTGGTTAGATGAGCCAAAAAAGATATCTTATCGTTATCGATATATCGATGCTTTTTTTTTTAATTTGACATCCCTACACTGGACCCAATAAAGTCAATCTAGTTGAGCTTTCCAAGTGGTTTATTACATTTACGACAACAAGAGTACCAAATTCTAACCAAAGCAAGTATAAGGGCATTTAAGATATTTATTTTTATAAATATGCCAAATCGTGCTCTTTATCAGATATGGTGTACGAGTTCAACTGCTTTTTATACACCGTGTGGCTATTAGTAAATTAGCTACTGTGGTGGTAAGCGGGTAGTATCCCGGGGCCGCTTAAGCTCAGGGAGGGCCCCTCTGGGTTAGGGGGACACCCGGGCTTAGTACCTAAATACTGAAAACAAATGCGGTAAATGCCCTACTATTTTTGCCCCAGGGCCCTTGCTGACCTACCCACACAGCGTCAGACAGCGCCTAGGATATTCTAAATGGATCCTAATATCCTAACTTTAGGAATATCCTGCAGTGGATATCCCTGGGAGATTTATAAGTCATCCTTATATGGGATATTCAATATTGGACAATCTAAGGATCTCTTTAGAAGGAAATCCACTGGAAATCCTGATTGAAAAGTAACTGGGCATCCATATGTATCCCAATATAGGATACCCATTTCTGGCCTGTCAAGGATATCCCAATGCGATATTTTTAAGTGGAATATCCAATATGGGATGTCTGTGGATCATCTAAGGATCTTTATAAGAGGGAATTAACTGCCAAACCTGTTGAAAAGGAACATGGTAGCCTACAACGGTTCCTAAAAGAATTTTTAAGGATATCAAAAAGGCTGGCCTATGGTGGTCTATAAACGTCCCACTTGGAGGGCCACTGGATATCCCAGAACCTTAAAGGGTTTACCTTAGACTTTCCCTGGGTAGCTACACCACTGGTGGTTATACAGGCAATTTCTGATGACCTTTGAATATCGAAAGTTTACAAATTAACTAGCGAATCTTCATTGTTCCATATCAGTTAATTTACTGCGTAAAAGCAAAAGGCGTAACAAATCAAAACTAGCGTTGTAATTAACTAAAGTAAACCATTTTGGATTATTAACAGTTTTGTAAAATAATACAGGGTGTTTCCTAACTACGGTACGAAACTAGAGGGGCGATTTCTTTATATTTTTTTATGGAAAAAGTTTTTATAATAGTTATGGAATCCCTGGACCATTTTCCAAGTCATTACTAAAAAGCTAATTTTTAATGAGTAGCTTTATTTTGACGAGACGAACAACTTTTTTCTTACAACAATTTTCGTTGGTGGTAGCATACAGGGGTAGCAGAGATTAAATATATTGATTTGATAAATATCAAAATACCAGGATGACGTACCTTGCAATTTGTAGGACAATGTGGGTGTTAAATTATATAAATATTATTAAAAAAAATCAGCTGGTAAGTACTTATTTTTTACGACATCGTTAAACATACATGTTGGTGGTAGGGAACTCTTGGATAAAACCTTACATTTTGTAGGACAAATATTTTTTCGGTTTATTTCGATAAATCGTTTTGAAAATAATGAGAGAAAATCCCTGTTTGTAATAAATTTTTGATATCTGTTAAATCAATACATTTAATTTCTGCTACCCCTGTAAGCTACTACCAACGAAAATTGTTGACAAGTTGGGTGTCTCGTCAAAATGAAGCTACTCACGAAAAATTACCGTGTTAGTAATGACTTGAAAAAATGTTCCAGGGATCCCTAACTAAAACCTATGTACGAACTTTCTTCCTTTCTGAGATACAGGGCGTAAAAGTTAAAAAAGTAGATTTTTTAATTGTTTTTAAAGAACCCTTTAACCGATGTAAACGATATTTGGTACACATATTTGTTGTAATAAAGCGCTTTTAAACCTCTACCTAGATTAAGATTATTAGGTCCAGTAGCATTTCAATGGGAACCACAGAATTCAGAAATTACGTCACTGACCTTTTAAGAATTTTTTTATATTGCTTTCCAATTATTTCGATTAGGCAAAAAATCAGTGGCGTAGTGTGCCTTGGAGGGGTCCCATATTAAAATTAGTTAGAAGGCCCAAAAAAATTGGTCTCCACAGACCAAATAACATTGTTTTTCTGATTTCAGCATTGCTTTTTTCGTTCTTATCAAAATTATTATTTAAACCAGAAAAAGATCCCTACTTTTAACTACTCACTACTAAAAATATTGCTTACACACGTTAGGGGGCCCTAAAATGTAACTTTCAGTGTCTTGAATTTTCTTCGTGCTCCGTTTTCGTGAAAAACAAATATTTACCTTAAAATAAATAAGCAGTTGTGTAATTTACCGAAAATTGGCATTTTTCTTATTTACTAAGATCGAAATTGTTTATTTTCTATTTTATTTTATATTGTTTATGGACACTGTACACTGAAATGACTTAAAGTAGCTTTAATTTTTTTTTCTTAAAAACGAAGCAAAATACAAGGAAAATAGAGGATAGTAGAAAGTTGAATTTATAATCTGTATAAAAATTAAAAACTTCATAAAAAGTTAGTGACGTACTTTTTTTCTCAATAATTTTGGATGTGGTGCCCACTGAGACGCCATTGGACCCAATAATTCTAATCTAGGTAAAGCTTAACAAGAGCCTTATTACATTAAACAAGGTTATCAAATCTCATCAAAATTGGTTAAAGGGTTCTTAGAATGTTTAAAAACATACTAATTTTTCTTTCAAACCTAAACGCCCTGTACCTTAGAAATAAAGCAAGTCCGGACATATTGTCAGCAATATCACAATGTGGCGTAACTCAAAAAATAGGTAAATTAATTAGAGCCGATATAATTGCCTAAAAAAATTTACCTTCTAATATTACGAATTGGCATAAGTAAGATTTGTATAGCTTTAAAGTTATAGAAGTACATTAATTAAATTATTTTATTTTACTAAAAAAGTCCCGCAAAAATAGCTAAAAAGCACTTTTGTAAAATTGCAATAAATGATATTGACGACGATATGTTTATAGGAACTTTTTTTTCATAAGAAAAAATGAGAAATCACCCACTTAAGTTTCGTATCGTAGTTATGTTACACCCTGTATAATAAATGATTTTGATTAAATGGGTAAAATTATGTGGCTTTGCAAGAATATTCTTAAAATAATATTAAATACCAAAATAATAAATGTTAACATCAACATTTAATGAAAGTTTCTACGCATCGTTTCTGGTAAATTCACTTTTAAGGTTTTATTGAAAATTTATTTGCAGCAATATATTTATTACTAACTTTTCGTATCTAAAGGGTATTTCATTAGGCGCTTTTTATTTTTAAATTTAGATAAAACAATGCGTGTGTGAGATATCATTGACAATTTTTATTCATTTAAAGGGCTTATCGATGCCATCACGTTATCGAATATTATACATCATGCAAATGTCCGCCGCGGCTTCGATGGGTGGTGCGCATCCAAATTCTCCAATTATCCATGATTCTGGTGCATAAATCCAGCTGAAGTTGACAGACGGCATGGGTTATGTTGACTCAGAGAGTCGCTGTTGTTGGTTGCTTATTCGCATAGACCTGCGAATTAAGAAGACCCCACAAAAAAGTCTAACGCGATCAAATCTCACGATCTCTGTGGCCAGTTTACGTCACCGCCAACGTGAATCTTCATCGTCCATGTTCAACAATATGTGTAAAATTATCGTATTTTTATAATTAGCTACCCCTACTTAATAAATTAATTTAATGTTTCCTATTTATACTAAATTTAATATAATTTTCACTTTTACCTTTTCACGGTCTTTCTTGATTTAAAGTATTTAATTCTCTTCCCACTTAAAAATATTTTCTATTTTTTTTTTTATTTTTAGTCATTGTTTGCCCTTAGAAATAATTTTTAAGTTTATGCGTATAGGTTAAGTATTATCTCTTTTTTATTTTTGAAATTTTTATAATATTTAATAATTTAATAAATAAATAAAATCTTTTTAAAACTCTTGAATTCGTAACATAATAAACATAATAAAATAAAAAGCTCACAAAAGGATCCAAAGGTATTTGTATACCTACATTTTAACAAAGCTTTGTAGTAAAAATATTTTAAATCTAATAATGCCCAACGTAAATACAGACCTTTAAAATCTCTTTAACTCCGATGTCACAAAAGTCCTTTAAAGGCTAACAAGCTAAAAGGAGGAAACATGACTCTGGAAAACGTAAACATATCAAGCCATTGCTTGACATTAGTGACACTGAAACATAAATATAATTTAAGGTTATAGTAGGGGAGGTAGCGCTAAATTTGAAAAATCATTTCGTGCCGACTGAAACTTCTATAAATTATAGTTTTTACTTCATATTTGAGAGCTGCGGGCGTCAACTGCCCAGGTAGCGGTAGAGTTAGAGATTGCAGCACATAAAAGTCGTTAAAAAAAAATTCAGCACTTTCATACCGTGTCAAAATTTATGAGATAGCTCTTTGGATAATTTTAAACTAAAAAATAATCGTCAGCTGTATTGAATATGGGGGATCATACGTCAGTCACGTATACAAAGACGGCCATAATTGTTGAACCATATGGAGACCTTTTTTATTTCTTATTTCTCAAAAAAATTAATATTGATAAAAATCACTGCATATGCACAAACTCACAAAACACTAATCAAAGTTTAAATAGATCCTATCGTATACGAGGTAGATGCAAATTTACAAATTTAACATAATAGAAAGCCGACTTTATTTTTTTACCGAAATATTATTTGGAAAACTTGTTTAAAATTAAAAGTTTGTCCAAGTTGGAATAAATAACCTCCTACATAAAAATCGAAGATACAAGATACTTTTCCAACTTACTTCGTTTAGCGATTAAATCGAACTAGGGATTATTTACCCTAATACAGTTTATTTTTTAAAAATATTAAATAACTCATTTTTAAAGTTATTAATAAAAAACCTTTAAAATAATGTAATCTATAAACTTTTTGTTAAATACATAATACACCAAATTATGAGACGCCTTTATTTGGTATCACAACCTATTCACAATTTTTATTTTTATGATGAGAATTGTTTTTAGATAAAATTTAAAGCCCGCTGTTAAAATGTATTTTGTATCTCTTGGTTACATCTGTTAACAATAATAATTCAATTTATTGTTGTTTTTTTCATACTAAAGATGCAGTGTATTAAACTGTTACTTTACAAATACCTTAAACTTTTTTTGTTATTGTTACTATGCAATAGAAAAAAAAAGAAATGAGGGACAAAAAGTATTTTAATGTTTAATTATGCTAAAGACTTATACAAGAATATACAAATTTCACACACATTTTCACGGTCAGTAGTGTAGTTTTTTTATTTAAATATTTGTTCGGGTGCTACTTAAGACCCCAATGGATTAAATGAATTAAATAGAGTTAGTGCTAAATTATTCCCTTAATGCCATAAATAACATCCCCTTAATACCATAAATAACATTGCAAAATTACCACAAAACTGATTACATGATATTTAAGATATTTACAAAAATCATTTGTTTTTAGAATCAAACATGTAACATAAGCTTAGGAAAAAAAAAATAAACAAAAAAGATTGTAAAAACAAATCAAGTAATTTAAACAATAAATATTTAGACAATTAAGGTTCTTAGAAAATGTATTACCGTTGTAACTGTTTTCCTTTTATTTAAAGTGTTTTTGGGCTTAATTAAAATACAAATTTAGTAGGTTTACCTAATGCTGGGGATATCACAAAACGATTCCCTGAAGAACTGTTAGTTACATTAGCTTTCGCTATTAAGACATTTATTTGAACGAAGTATTTTTTAAAGAGAATAACAATCGTGCCAAATTATTTTTACGTTTTTCTACGGTTAATTACTATATAATTACGTTTTGGGCAAATTTTACTTGTAGGTTTATCAAATATGCTTCTATTGTAGTCCCTTGGCCAGTAATAAAATTGACTTTATGATAAGAACACTTTTAAAACCTCTTTTAGCGAGGTTTCTTTTGAAGAGTCTACCACGAATAATTATACCGCCATATATGGAAACGGCGCTTTAACCCAGCCTGTCAATGCCAAATGTTGCGGGTGTCGGACTGGGTAAACGCGTCACTTTTTTGTCGCACAAGTTTACAACAATGTTTTCATACAATTTTTAAATATTGTGCCAAAAATCGTAAGTGTTACAGTCAGGAAACCATAAGACCCTTGGACATGTTTTGAGCATCGGATTGGGCAAGTTTTGTAACTGTGCTAATAACCGTAAGGGTTACGGTTATGAAACCCGCCCAATCCGATACCCAAAATATGTCCAAGGGTTTATGGTTTCGTGACTACTAACACTTACGATTTTTGGCAGAATGTTTAAAAATTGCATGGTACAACATTGTGACTAACTGGTCCGACAAAAAAGTGACGCGTTCGCCCAGTTCGACACCGGATTCGAATTTAAATATTATTGTAAAAGAAGGTAAGCTCAAAAACAAATATTAAAATTCAAATATTTAAAAAACTATAAAAGATAATGGTACTATATTATATATATTTGTTTGATGCAACCCTATATAAAAAATCGAATACTTTCTGTACATTCTATGTTAAAAGTTCTACAAAAATTGTCTTTATGGTTTTTTGCTGTTTCCTATATTAAAGGATATATTGGGTAAAATCAAAATCGACAATTTTTTAATTTCCCTTCGTATCTCTTTAATAAATAATTTTATTAAAATTCTGACTACGCCATTTTAAGTTTCTCTAAAATCGAGCCTATACCATCTACATCGGATTTTTAATACCTTCAGTAATAACTGAGATAGCCCATAAAAACGCCCAATTTTGCCCACCCTGTACATACAGTGTGGTGTTTTAAAGTTCTCTCCCCATAATTTTTGCATAGAACAAGATATCGAAGTCGGATAAAATTTGGGTAAAAGGGTAATACTTGAACTACTTTTTGGCATGAAAATATTTTCTGTCACGTGTCCAAGTGTCTAGGGGGCGCTAACAAACTTTTTTTTCCAAATGGAAACGCGGGTCATGTAGTATGTGCGTTTTAAATGCCGTTAATTGTCTACTTAACGCCACTTTGTTTTTTAAAATCAGCTTAGCCATTCCAGACTTACAAGCCAATGCCATTAAAACCGCATTGTTTTTACATTATTCAAGCCAAATTTTAAACGGTTTTAAGTCTGTAACGGTTAAATCAATAGAAAAAAATAGCGTTGAGTAGAGAATTAAAGGCCTTTTAAATTAGGGTGCTACATGACCCCTTTCCATTGGAAAAAAAAGCTGCTATTGCCCCCTTGGTACTAGGTTACGAGACAGAAATTATTTTTACGCCATAAAGCAGTTTAAGTGACACCTTTTTACCCAAATTTTACTTTACCTTGAAATCTTGTCCCCTTTAAAAGATAAAGCGTATATTAAAATTATATATGTTTGCCAAGACTAATAATTTTTTTATATATTTTTTTAGATTAGCCCTTTTTGACAAACAACTAGCAAAAATAATAGATTTCCTAGTAAGCAATGCCACAAAATACTACGATAAAGATGCTTTAGTAGCCGATCCTGACTATGGAACCATTCTGAGTTCACTATTAGTTGGACCATGTGCACTGGACTTCTCAAGAACCAAAAGTGTAGAACAGTTTTGGACTGACCCTCCAGCGGATGAATTGGTAAGTCTAGTAGGTATATACAGTGCATTTCTTTAATGCCCCCTTTTTATTTTTTTGAACGGATCAATTTATTAAAGTTAAACTTTGCGATAAGAAATTGATGTATAAAAACTATATATAGGTAAAATTGACAGATGAAAATTTTAAAATGGCGGCTGGGCGCCACCTATTACAAAATTGCGGTACTTTAAAAATTACCTAATTACCTGATTTCGATGACCATATTTTCGAAAATAATATTAGTAGACGTACCTAATATGGTGTTTTCTTAAAGTTTTTTAAAAGATCTTTGTAATGG
>JACEGR010003628.1:0-101390 GCA_014170235.1 Listronotus bonariensis | reverse complement strand
GTGTGTTTTGTAATTGTACCAATTATCTAGTAATTTAAACAGTTAATAATCACGAGAAGCAATCTGAATGTTTTAAAAAGTTATACATATGCAGGGTGTTTCCTAACTATTGCACAAAACTTAAGGGAACAATTTTTTACGTTTTTGTATTATGAACAAAGGTTCCTATAAACATACAGGGTGCCCACCACCACCAAAATTTTGAAAATTTGGTAACATTATAAAGCCAGTAAGGGACATACAACTAAAACATTATGACAGCTCTACCACTTCCGGTTATACCGGAAGCCTATGTCAACTTCCTTATTTTAAATGAAACACCCTATAGATTATTTATTTTTTAGACTCAAACTCAACAAAAGCTTTTAATATGAGTTGGGGTTGGGTTTCTCGTAGAGAAATAACCATTTTAGTAGACTGCATTAATAATTTGACAATTAATAAATACAGAGTAAATATTAGAAAATTAAGCCAATTGTCACGAGAGATCTACAGCAGATCTTCTTTCCTTCGTTTCACACAACTGGAACAAGTCTCTTGAGTTTCTAGGTGAGTCCCAGATCGTTGCTTTTGATATATCTAAAGCTTTCGACCAAGTCTGACATGACGCACTTCTTAATAAACTTCCCTCCTATGGTCTTCCAACTAAACTTTGCTCTTGGCTCTCCAGTTATCTTTCTAATCGACGTATATAAGTCATTGTTGATGGCCACTCTTCAAGCTTTCACGAAATTAACGCTGGAGTGCCTCAGGGTTCCGTACTAGCACCAACTTTGTTTCTTCTTCACATCAACGACCTTCTTTCTTTCACAACCAATCCCATTATTAGTTATGCTGACGATCCCAAGCCAATCCCTCAACCCGACTTGGAAGGCAAACGCAGGGAGATGCAGATATCTTTTTCACAGGATCTCAATTTGATATTGGATTGGGGCGCCAAAAATCTCGTTCAATCCAAAACACAATCATGTTCCTTGTCGCGAAAAAATCATCAAACACTCACCCTTTGCTTATGAGTGGCCAGGTTATGCAAAGCGGAGACACATTTAACCTTGTGGGCGTCACATTTTAAAATAACCTTAACTTGCATAAACACATTGTATTTATAGCCGCCGCGGCGTCAAAAAGCTTGGATTTCTTTTCCGAGCCAAAAGTGTTTTCCCCTTCCAATTTATACACTTTGTATGTGCCCAAAAGTCGACCCTCTCTGGAATATTGTTCTCATGTCTGGGGAATGGCATCCCCTACAACCCTAAGCATTCTTGATGCCATTCAAAGAAGGGCTGTTCGTCTTATTAATAATCCTTTACTTAATCAAAGACTTCCTTCTCTTGCCCATCATCGGGCTGTGGGAGATCGCTCTTCTATAGATACTTTTACGTCTTCTGCTCCGACGAATTATCCCGTATAGTCTCTCCTCTTGCAGTTCCCAACAGAGAAATTCGTGGTGCCGCACGAATGCATCCCTATACGGTCCAATTGGACAGGCCCCGAACTTCCCATTTCGTTCGTTCTTTTATCCCTAGAGTTTCTAGACTGTGGAACCTACTGCCAGCGGAGGTCTTTCCTTCCCCCCAAGTCTTCAAGTATTCAAATCCCGTGTCAACAAACTCCCTCTTACCTCGCTTAAGACACCCACGGTACGTTAGTATTTAGGCTTTCAGCCTTCGTGGACTGTTCAAAGATAAAAAAACTTCTATCTTTTATAGAAATTACTAAAATTTTGCGGTTGTTTATTTCTGGGCATCACCTGGGGCCATTAGAATCTTTTTCAGTAATTGCTGGCCATTTAGATGCCATATTAAATATAGCATACACAATTTCCTTACACGCTGTATAACCAGAAACATTTCTGCCATTACCCAGCAAACACTATTTGCCGGCAATATACATTTTTCATATTGGCATTGATGGTAAAGCATTGGCAATTGGTGGCAATATTATGCCAACATCTAATACGCATTAAAAAGTTAACCCTAAATAAACACTTAATTGCCAATAAATTTTACATGCAGGCGAATTGCCGGTAAGCATACAAAAATGGCGGCATACCAATCCTGATTAAATAAAGCACGCGTTTTTGTTGCAGGCAAATAAATATTGGATTTTTGAAGGCAAACCTTCAACGCATATTTATACTTTTCAAACCATATTATTAACATTGGTATTTAACTAACATTCGAGCAATTTTTTTGATCTGTTTTATTTATAATGGCGGCTAAACAACATTATTTTATGTTTTTTTACATAATTTCAAGGAATTGGCCTTTTCCTAACATTTTATTGATACAAATCATGCAAATAAAAATTAAGTCAAACAAAATGTTTATTACGTATTTTTGAGAGAATAAAAATAAAATTATGGTAAAATTAGCTAGGTTAATTTCGACGATTTCGCCCGAAGGTGATAAATTCAAATTTCCCGCTTAGCCGAAATACAAGATTTGACAATTTGACAGATGAGGCAACCTTGCTTTTGTTTGGCCGGTTTGTGCAATTGTTTTCTATGTGGTTTTCTAGTTTTTAGTTTTCCTGCTTTTTTTCTCATTTTTTTCGATTACAAAATTCTAAATGTGTTATTTAACTTTTGGGCCATTCAACTTATAAAACTTGCAATACTTATTTAATGATAAATGCCATTATCCTAAACGAATTTTTTTTGCCAATAACTTATTAATGATGGATGCCATCATCCTAAACGCATTTTTTCATCATAAATTATTAATGACGGATGCCATCACGTTATCTGCAACACGTGGCCTAATAACGGCCAATTGCCCACTTTCGTGTCTTTTTGATACCTTTTTGCCAATGCCTTGCCATTAAAGAGTGTTGGCAATGCCAGTAAATTAAATGTACAACGCCGGCAAAAAATGTTATATGGGTACTGCCCATTTGTGCTAGTAGATTTTTACCTGTCGTTAATAAACCAAAAACTTTTTGCTTCTATCTCATGGACTATTAAACTATTGCATTTGATAATTAATAAGGTTTTTTGTAATCATATCACAAAGACAAAAGAAACAACGCATTACAACTATAACGATAAAGACATTTAAAAAAAACGTTATCAGTTATATTATAATATTGTTTACGTTAGTTATCTCATGAGGAAATAGTAACGTGCAAATCGAGAACGATTTAATTTTTTATCAAATTTCGTTGACCTTCCATCGAATGTGTCACGTTTTGTTTTAAAACAAAGAAATATTACAGATGTTTCAGAATGTTGAGTAATGTATATTTTTTTCTTGTCAAGTGTGTGTAAACACAAGTTTGATAACAAAAATAGTGGGATTATGAAACTGTTTTGCAATACAGATAAATATAATTAGGTTACATATATTGATGCAATTTATTTGACAATTAAAATTGAATACTAATAAAACAAAATATTATTTGTGTGAATAAATTAATTATTATTAAAAAAATGCACCAATCTTAACTTAGCTTTTTTGAATTTCTTACGACACAGGTATCTTTCCGGAGAGGTGGAGCTGCAGTGTTCAACCTATTCCCAAGAAAGGATCTAAATCTCTTCCATCTAATTATAGACCAATTTCAATTCTTTCAGTTCTTTGTAAAGTAATGGAAAAATTAAATAATTCACAAGTTTTTAAGTATTTGGAAAAACATAAAATTTTGCATGACAGTTAGTATGGATTTCGCCACAAAAGATCTACAGCAGATCTTCGTATTACACTGCTGGAATAAGTATCTTGAGTTTCTAGGTGAGACTTAGATCGTTGCTCTTGATATATCCAAAGCATTTGACCAGGTCTGGCATGCCGCACTTCTTAATAAACTTCCCTCCTATGGTCTCTTAACTAAACTCTATACTTGGTTCTCTAGTTATCTATCTGATCGACGTATATCAGTTATTGTGGACGGCTATTCTTCAAGCTTTCACCAAGTAAATGCTGGAGTGCCCTAGGGCTCAGTTTTGGCACCAACATTGTTTCTTTTTCACATCAATGACCTTCTCATGTCCACAACTAATTCCATGCATAGTTTCGCCGACGATAGTACCCTTCACTCCAGTTTTCAGGTTCCTAAACCCATCACTAAACGCAGAGCGATGCAGATATCTCTTTCGTAGGATCTTAATTTAATATTGGATTGGGGCGCCAAAAATCTCGTAAATTTAAATGCATCCACAACACAATCATGTTCCTTGTCGCGAAAAGAGTCATCAAATACTCATCCCCTACTTATGAGCGGCCAAGTTATACAGAGCAAAGATACCTTCAATCTTGTGGGCGTCACATTTGAAAGTAACCTTAAATGGCATAACCACATTGTATCTATAGCCACGGCAGCTTCAAAAAAGCTTGATTTCTTTTTCGAGACAAAAAGTATTATTCCCTTTCCAATTTATACACTTTATTTGTGTCCCAAATCCGACCTCCCTTAAAATATTGTTCACATATCTGGGGCATGGCGTCACCTACAACCCTAAGCATTCTTGATTCCATTTAAAAAGAGCTATTCGTCTCATTAATGATCCTTCACTTACAGAAAAGCTTCCCTCTCTTGCCCATCGTCAGGCTGTGGGGGATTTATCGCGTTTTTATAGGTACTTCCATGGCTTCTGCTCTCAAAAATTGTCCAGTATAGTTTCTCTACTCACGGTTCCGAAGAAAGAAACTCGTGATGCCGCGCGTATGCATCTCTATACAGTTCAATTGGACAGGCCCCGAACTTCCCATATCGTTCGTTCTTTTATCCCTAGAGTTTCTAGACTGTGGAACCTACTGCCAGCGGAGGTCTTTCCTGCCCCCCCCAAATCTTCAAGTATTTAAATCCTTACCTTTTAATCTTACCTCGCTTAACACACCCACGGTACGTTAGTATTTAGGCTTTAAGCCTTCGTGGTTTGTACAAAGATAAAAAAAGAAGAAGTTATTAATTAATGCAAAATAGAGCTTTATACCTTTTTTTATCATCCTATGATCATAGAAGCAAAAACGCAGCCATAAAGAAAAAAACGCCCATACTGTTTAACACAATATTGCTACAAATTCCTATGGGCCAAAATACAATAGAGAATTATTGCAAGTTACCTTATTAAGCTCGGGAATTATTTATACCAGCCTTATTTAAATAGTGCTTGTACCCATAATTTAGAGTTATTGCAAATCATGTTGACAGTATCATTAACCTAAAAAGGGGGAAAAATTTTACTTGTTTTTTTTTTAATTTTTTTATCTTTGGACAATCCACGAAGGCTGAAAGCCTAAATACTAACGTACTCATTCTTGTCTCTGCATCTGGTTTACGGTCAATTTTATTAAAAGACTTACAACAGAAAACAAAATACTGGAAAATGAAGATAAACAAACCTTCTATCAAAACAGTAATAATAGGGCAAGTTTTTCCTGCAAAATATCTAAATATTTGTTGTTCGAAAGGAAAACGTAATATCCATCAATATAGCCGTTGTTTGCACGGTTTGCAGAATATCAGGGGTCAATTTCCGGATACCCGGAGGCGGCGTTTGGTGCTTGCACACGTACGTAAGCACAAAGCGGGATGATGGATTTCAAACAGGCCGGGATGTCCAGTGGGCCTTTCGGAAATTTTGAATACCGCTTTCGTTATTTGTTTTTATGAAGTTATTTTTGGACCTAAAATGGGTCTGTAACATATTTGTTATAGAGGGAAATTACATAAAAAAGGTTATAAAAAACGTTTGAAATAGCAAATAATATAAAATACGACTAAATATTGAAAAATATATATATTCTTAATTACTTAGAAAAACACAAAATTTTGCATGACAGGCAGTATGGATTTCGCCACAAAGATCTACAGCAGATCTTCTTTCCTTCGTATCACACTATTGGAATAAGTCTTTTGAGTTTCTAGGTGAGTCCCAGATCGTTGCTCTTGATATATCCAAAGCTTTCGACCAAGTCTGGCATGACGCACTTCTTAATAAACTTCCCTCCTATGGTCTTTCAACTAAACTCTGTACTTGGCTCTCTAGTTATCTATCTGATCGTCGTATATCAGTTATTGTGGACGGCCATTCTTCAAACTTTCACAAAGTAAATGCTGGAGTCGCTCAGGGCTCAGTTTTAGCACCAACATTGTTTCTTCTTTACATCAACGACCTTCTCTCGTCCACAACTAATTCCATTCATAGTTTCGCCGACGATAGTACCCTTCACTCCAGTTTTCAGGTTCCTAAACACATCACTAAACCTGACTTGGAAAACAAACGCAGAGCGATGCAGGTATCTCTTTCGCAGGATCTTAATTTAATATTGGATTGGGGCGCTAAAAATCTCGTCCATTTTAATGCATCCAAAACACAATCATGTTCCTTGTCGCGAAAAGAGTCATCAAATACTCAACGTCTACTTATGAGCGGCCAAGTTTTACAGAGCAAAGACACCTTCAATTTTGTGGGCCTCACATTTGAAAGTAACCTTAACTGGCATAAACACATTGTAACTATAGCCACGGCAGCTTCAAAAAGCTTGGATTTCTCTTTCGAGCCAAAGAGTATTTTTCCCCTTCTAATTTATACACTTTATATGTGTCCCAAATCCGACCTCCCTTGAAATATTGTTCTTATATCTGGGGCATGGCGTCCCCACAACCCTAAGCAATCTTGATTCTATTCAAAGAAGAGCTGTTCGTCTCATTAATGATCCTTCACTTACAAAAAGGCTTCCTCTCTTGCCCATCGTCGGGCTGTGGGGGATTTATCGCTTTTTTATACGTACTTCTATGGCTTCTGCTCTGAATAAATGAATCTGAAGAATTGTCCAGTATAGTTCCTCCACTTACGGTTCCCAATAGAGAAACTCGTGGTTCCGCGCGTATGCATCCCTATACGGTCCAACTGGACAGGCCCCGAACTTCCCACTTTGCTCGTTCTTTTATCCCTAGAGTTTCTAGGTTGTGGAACTTGCTGCCTGCGGAGGTCTCTTCCTTCCCCCAAATCTTCAAGTATTTAAGTCCCGTGTCAACAAGCTCCCTCTTACCTCGCTTAAGACACCCACGGTACGTTAGTATTTAGGCTTTTAGCTTTCGTGGTTTGTCCCAAGATAAAAAAATAATAAAATATAGCCCATAGCATCCCTGAATAGTGTAGCTTTCTCATTGTGAAACAATTTTTATTATTGGTTCAGTATTTCCGAAGATTGGCCCTTACAAACAAACAAACAAACAAAGTTACAAACTTTACCTCTTTATAATATAGTATAGATTGGAGAATAGCCAGCCAGAGTGGCGGCATATGCTGATTACTAATTTCGATACAAACATTTTTTTTTTAAATTTTCTGTCACTAAAAAATTAAAGATGTCATTAACTAAAATGTAGGTCCTGCTAAAAGATTAGTCCCAAAATATTTTAGCAAAAATAAATATATACCTTATTTGTTGTACTATAATCATCACTAATTGAATTATTATTGATTAATTATTATTGTTAACAATAAAACCCATCATATAATTTTTGATTCTGACAAAAGTGACAAAGTGGCAACATTGACTAGGTAGGTTAACTATTGTGGTAAATTTCGTAACCTGCAACCCGTTTTTTGTAACTTCGTTATTATTTGAAATACGAAATAGTTTAAATTAGCAAACTAGTAGCATTTTTCACGCTCTTTAGGACTGAAGATTAGAAAAACAATTGACAATCGGGTTTCTGAGTTATACAGCAAAATAACCTTTTTTAAATGGAACACCCTGTACATTTTATCACCATTAGAAAGATCTTTTTAAATCCTTGAAAAAAGTCCACATGTGATATATCCAATTTTTCATGGTTTTGGAAATATAGCCAACCTCAGAAATTTTATAGTACACTGGCATTTTTTAAATAAAATACCCTGTATATTACAATACCAATAAATAGATATTTAAAGAGCTTTAAGAAAATACCACATTTGCTATGTCTATCTCTTATAGTTTTGGAATTACGGCCATTCAAATCTAAAAATTACGTTCAATTTTCATTATATCACACAGCTTTAAGATATAAGCAATAAGTTTTAGTGTCAGCAATAAAACGGGGAAAATATCTACCATCTTTCAGATTTAAATGGCTATATTTCCAAAACTAAAAAGATAGGCACATCAAATGTGGTATTTTCTAAAAGCTCTTTAAAATATATTTTAATTGATGATACCATATACAGGGTGTTTTATATAAAAATCCAGTTTACTATTAAACTCCTGAGGATGGCCATATTTCCGAATCAATTTAAACTGTTTCATATTTTGAGTAATAACGAAGATACAAATGAGAGACACTTATGGGCAGCGACCAGCCACAGTATGTGCAACTAAACGTATTTTTAAATTTGTATATTAATCACATCTTGCACATTACCATTATGTAAATATCTGTAATGTTTTTTTGATTAAGTTTTAATTGCTTGTTTATTATTTTGATATTTATGAAGCTGATGATTTGTTTTCAAGTCTTATCTGATATAACAGGTATGTTGGGTCTGTTGCAGATTTTCTAACAAACATTTTAATTTTATTTAATTAAATTGTTCTCATCGTTTTAACTATTGCGTCATTGTTTAAGAAGTTTTGTTTTAATTTAGAAAAAAATCCAGTGTATATGTAAATTATTTTGAAATATGCTAATAGCCTTTCTTCCACGCACCCAAATTAAAAGCTACCTTTACCCATCTGCTTACATCATAGAAACTATTTTATAATATACAGGGTGAGTCAGAAGTCTAAAAAGCTCATTTACTCGTAATCTTAATTAATCTTACTCAAAATATTTATTGGGTAGTTTAATCGATTATATTTATAGGTCTTACAAACATAGGTAAATTTAAGTGTCATCAGCCGCAAAGTCGATTGATGAGATAAGGTCACGACATTCGCCATATTGGCTAGCGCGGCTGTGACGTCAAGTCGTGCCATTTTCGGCCATGTTTGATTTTAGGCAGATCAGTGGCGTAGAATTAAGGAGAAAATTAAAAGGAACTGTATGTTGTAAACAAAATTTATTGGATTATTTTAATAGGCATAACTTAAAACAAAAACATAAATGTGGTTTAATTATTGAAAATTAAAAATTATCAAAGCGACGACAGGACGATGAGGTACCTGGCAGAGCAAAACATTTTCCATGGTTCCGTAAGTCAAAAACCATTTTAAAAACTTTGTATACAGGGTGTCCGCTTAATGACACAGAAAAACCACAGATTCCTTATGCCAAAATATTAAGATTTAACCAAACATACCTAATATCCAAAAGTTTATAATAAGGAAGATACAGGGGTGTCATAGTAAAAAGAAAAAGTAAATTTATTTCGATAATTGTTCCCCCTTTTTAAATATCTTAATAAAACGGTATCTCGGGGTTTTTAAACATTAGCTTTTCAGATCGAATATTAATTTTTGTGTGTAGACTAGAGGGCGATGGGTACACTATTTAAAATTCTCTAAAACTACCCAATTTTTTGTTACTACTCTGTATGTATGTAAACTAGTAAGCTTCTCTATGCTTTTTGAACAAAAAAGGTATCCTTAGTAAGAATCGGTCTTGACAACCGTTTTTAAGGTATTCACGTTTTAGTTGTTCAGTGCACCCGAAAGTATGTATGTACCTTCAATAACATCGTATTAGCTATAATTACAACTGCGCAGATATAAATAGCTGATATCTTAAAACTCCTGGATACCGAGTTTTATTAAAATGTTTAAAACATATCAAAAATTATCGAAATGCATGAATAAAAAATATTTATATCTCTTTAACACCCCGTATCGTCCTTATAATTAACTTTTGGATATAGGTATGTTTGTTTAAATCCTAAATGGGTATTTTCGCATAAGAAATCTGTGGTTTTTCTGTATACCATTAATTAGCGGACACTCATCTGTATCATATGTATATAAAAACACGAATGACTATTCGACTAAACACTATCAAAATCTCTAAAATAAAACGAGTCCGAACTAATGATATGTGAAGTCTCTAAACTAACCAAAAACATTAACAACTGGAAATTCTTGCAAACCATACAACCAAAATGAAAATGGCAAATTTCCACAGTTGTTACCAAACAAAGCTTCGACAAGGCACGACTCTGTCATCAGCTGATAATGCTACCAACTTTGAACAGAACTGCCAACCGAAATCGTAATTCTCACACCCTCACGTCCCTGACAAAAGCTATCACCGGTCTTGCTTATGTCTAAACCCCTTCTCATAAAGAAACTCTGATCAGCCGTGACGACTTTCAAAACTCGTATCTACGACAATGACTACAAAATTGATTGCTCTGCCATTTTAAGTATGCAATCTTTATTATTGCATTGCATCTAATATAAACCACTTTATATATCTTTTAGAATAATAAAACAATGAGAAATAAAATGCTTTATTTGACTTGGTTCCTTAGAAATGTAATCTCTCTTGATTGAAAAACGTATCCCGATGCTATTAAATTATGTAACCATCTGGTGCCTTTCGGCTGCTTTTAGAAATTTAAAGGTTTTCCCTATTCGTATTCAGCCCGGACCGTGTATGGAAGAATTATCGGTCCCGAGAAAATATGGTCGGCAGTGTCGCGCATCTGCATGCCCTTTACATAGGCCTTGCTGGATTTATTTGGCCATAAAAGTAATTCTTTTACCCATACACCGGGACTTAATTCAGACTCTTTTAGATTTAAAATCCTCTACGCAATATCCGCATCCATTCATTTTACGGGACGTATGCTCTCCTCTATAAACCTAAAGGATAAGTTAAGGTAGTAGGAAAATATATAAAATAAATTGCCTTTTTTAGAGAAGGTAGCTATTAAATCTTAGAGAAAATTTATGGGTCATTGGTGAAGGTAGTTCGGTTGGTGATTGATGTTCTTAAGTTATTGGCTTTTTAATACCAGAAAATACTTAAAATACTATTTACAAAATAAAAATCCAGATGTAGTTTACCTTTAAATTACAGTGTTCCAGGATAGTTGTTACAAGAGGACAGATAGACCAGAAATTTTAGAATTTTAAAACGAATTCTTGGGAAAACTGTCGCATGGTCCAAAACTAATAAATGAAAATTTTACTCCAATTGCTATTTCACAGGGCGAGTTATAACTAAAAATGAAAAATTACCACTAGCTCCCTACTGTTATCTTTAAAAATAGAACAAAATTGTAGAAGTAAATGTTGTAGAGAATTGAGATTTTATGTCAAAATTTGTTAAAGTTAAAGCATAAGGGTAAAAGAATAATCTCAAACTTATCTGCATTATGCATTAATTTTCCGCCGACGAAGCCCTGAAAAGCATAGTCCGGAAGGGGAAAGTGGTGGATTGGACCTGAAGGGAGCAAAACCAAGAAAAAAAAGAATAGAAATATGTCTATCTTCTATAGTTTTGGAAATATGGCTATCCAAATATAAAAAATAGTGAAGATAATGTCCATTTACCTGCGACTTTAAACTTAGTGCCTATAGCTTGAAGCTGAGAAATTTACCATAATTTTCAGATTTGGATGGCCATATTTCCCAAACTATTAGAGATAGACATATCTAATATGGTAGTTTCTTAAATCTTATTAAAATCTCTATTCATTGGTGATGCAATATACAGGATGTTTCATTTAAAAAGTCCTTTTGCAACAGATCGAAACCCGATGTTCAATTGGTTTTCTGTTGGCACCACGTAAATCAGCGAAAAAATACCACACATTCGGTTATTTAACCGACTTTGTATCATTAATATTAAAGATGTTAGTAATAGTACCGACTTAACTTTGATCACCCTGTATAAAAACTTGTCATATTATTTTATGTGTTCTGTATGGATCCAGAAGATTGCCACATATTCTGGGTGACTCTGTACATTTTCAAAACAGACTTCTTATTATAACTACCCAATACGCGTTTAAAAATAAACGAACACGTGTCTATTAAATTTTTAACTAATTGCCCATATTCAAAAATCGATCGCGAAACTTATGGACGGTGATTCTGCTTGACAAAATAAGGGTAGAGCTTCATATAATTTTCTTTTCAAGAATGGCATTCGTTTCAGAGGTTGCAAGCCGATCAAAGTTCGGAGTTATATTTTGGTTTTTTCGCCATATTGCATTTATTTTTTAACCAATCCAGTTGATATTTGGCACACAAATCGAGCTTTGCAGATTCAAAATTTTAAGACGAAAGTACTTTTTTAAATACCGCCAGAGGGCACTTTACCTAAAACTTAAAATTTATTTACATCATAACTTTTTTATTTTGACAGATATTGTCAAAGCTGGGGCGCCATTTTATAGACAATCAAAACTTAAAAATAAGGTACTTCTCTATTTAAGTCGATAAACCTCGCCACCGTTTAGGCACCAATAGACATCAAAGTTTTCATTAATTTCAATCAAATTACCTACATACATACAGGGTGGTCCAGTAACTCAACCGACAAACTTAACCAAACGATTCTACAACACAACATATATGGTTGTAAAAAATCGATAATCATTTTTATCGGTGTACGATTACAAGCCTCCTTTTCTTCTAAGCCAAATCCATAATTATGAAAACTGTTCTTTTATTGGCAACTAATGGTGAGTTTATAAACAAAATTTAGCATTTATCATTTAACATTTTACATTTAACATTTAAGATTTAGCATTTAGTAATTTAGACACTGTTTATAAAAATTAAAAAAAAAAGTTATTTGATCATGCGCATTGTAACAATTTCTCTAGGATCCTTTTCAAGTTTAGGCCAAACAAGTTTAAGAAGTTTATTATACATATCAAGAGACATCCTCTTATACTTAATAAATTGTTCATGGTCATTTTTCTTTAATTATTGCACATAAAAATGATACTGGAAAAGTCTTTCGATGTTTATTTAAGTTAATCTTTAGCTGTATCTTTTAAAAAAGTGGCTGAAGGGGCAGATTTATCACGTAGATTTGATGTTTACTAAATAGTGCTGATCAAAACAATAATAAAACCAAAATTATCAAATTATGACAGTACAGAAAACACTCTGACATGCGCAGTCGAATTTTCATTTAGCATTTAATTTAAGAAGATAAAAGTTGGTCAATTCTTAAATGATAAATGTTAAATCCTAATGGTGGGTTTATAAAAAACATTTAGAATTTAATTTAACATTTAACATTTAGCTTTTAGGATTTAACAAAAGTTTGGCTTATGGTGATTCATGTAGACGTTCATAAAACACATTTAACATTAAGGATTTAACATTTATCATTTAAGAGTTGACAAACTTTTATCTTCTTAAATTAAATGCTAAATGAAAATCCGACTGCGCATGTCAGAATGTTTTCTATACTGTCATAATTTGATATTTTTGGTTTTATTATTGTTTTGCTTTTTAGTAAACATCAAATCTACGTGATAAAACTGCCTCTTCAGCCACTTTGTGAAAGATAAAGCTAAAGATTAACTTAAGTAAACATAAAAAGACTCTTTCAGTATCATTTTTTTGTGAAATTAATAAAGAAAAAGGACCATGAACAATTTTTTAAGTACAAGAGGATGTCTCTTGATATGTACAATAAACTTCATCAATTTGTTTAGCCTAAACTCAAAAAGGATCCTAGAGAAATTATTACAATGCGCATGACCAACCAACTTTTTTAAAATTTTTATAAACAGTCTAAATTTCTAAATGCTAAATCTTAAATGTTAAATGTAAAATGTTAAATGATAAATGCTAAATTTTTTTATAAACTCACTCATAAAAATTACTATTGCAACGCATTGCGTGATATATTATACTGTTAGAATATAGTGTTGCGTTTATGAAAAATAATTATGTATGTAATATAAAACGTGATCTCTGAGGTGATGGATGGATTTGCTTAATGAGTATAATGAGATCAGCTGTCTATTCATAAATAAACTTATTAGAAAATAGTTTTTATTTTCCGAGTGGATATGCAACAAGATACTGTCGAATATCATTAATCATTTTGAAGGCTACCAAACTTTCATACATATGCATGTTTATTTTATTTTGAAATTTAAAAAAATATATATCAAAATTGTTTTACAAAATACAAAATTAAAAGATTTAGTAGCATAGATAACCTACAGTTTAGATCCGCAGTGGCAAGAAGCATTTTCGGATTTTTACGACCTCGCGCAGTGGGTGGACGAACATGCGCACTTCAAAGCCGTGGCAAAATACAAACACCTGCACCCGTACCCTTCGTCCGCGCGTCTGACCGTGACGCTTATTAGCTACCGTAACTTCGAACAGAAAACCAGGACGCCGTCGACAATTCTTTCCGATAATGCGGATAGTTTGTTTGGCGGCAATTGCGTTTACCCTCAACTTGCTTGCGCACAAACCGGTTTTTCCGCCCATGAAATGTAACTTTTGTTTCGCGCAGGTTACTAACATTGGCAATCCCTCGAGATCAGTGTTTAGTAGTAATAACGTATGTCCTAAAAGTTTTGGCACAAAACTCATTGTCTTTAATTAAACAAAAACAAAATAATATCAAGTTGCCTTTGAAAACAAAAGTTTATTTACTTTATTTACTGTCAGTTGAGATTTATTTATTTTGAAGTTTTTGCTTTAAGATGTCGTATAAATTAGAAATAAGAAAAATTATCTACAAGTTAGTTGGGCGGATACCCAAAGCTGAAATCTGTCGAATATTCCAGAATGAAAACATTTCACGCAGAACCATTTATAGAACAATAGCGGAGTGCGAGCAGGGAATACCATGTCTGAATCTCCCAAAAAGTGGAAGACCACGTGCGAATTTATGAGAAATTAAGAGAAATTGAACTGAATTCCGTCCAGGACCTCATGAGAGACATTCGAAGAAATTTGCGTCTGGTAGAGCAGAATGGACCACTCCACATAATTCGATAGTATAGTTTAGTTAAGTATTGAGTTGTAATTTATGATAACTAGTTAGTGTTTAAATAAATTTATTCATTAAAAAAAAACCGATAAATATTGTGTGCCAAAACTTTTAGGACATACGTTAAATATTTAATTTTGTAATACAAATAACGATGGCTGGACCTTGGAGGGTACATTTAAGCAAGGTCATGAGCATTTATTTTTAATCTTAAAAGTAGTAGACATGGGCACCCACACCATTCTATTTTAAAATTAGCCAAAAAAAATGATTTTTGGTTTTGCTTCTCCAAAACTTAAAGTAATTTATAATTATTAATAAATAAATTTTATTGGTAAAACACAATTTCAAAAAAAAGTAATGACTTTTTCCAATAATTTAAGGCATCTAAATTCTTGCATAAAAAAATTGAATTTTTTTATCTGGCTATAGATTTTTGAAAAATATGAATAATTTTAAAAAGATTTAAAAGTTGTCAATAAAATTTGATTAAATTCAGAAAAAAATACAAAAGCTTTTAAAACTTGGATTTCCTCTAGAAGCAAACCAAAAAATCGCCATTTTTTGAAAATTCCAAAAACATTACCGAAGTGACCTACTTAGGTCAATTACATTTGGTATACAGAGTGTCCAGTAACTTAACTGACAAACCCTAAGGGGTGATTCCATAATGAGAAACAAGAAGAAAACTTTATATGAACATATGTCCCAAACGTTTTAACTTTTTAAACTAGGGGCTGATTAAAATTTAAAAACCAAAAATATCATTTTTTTTTGTTTTAATATAATATCTAACTTCTATAACAATTTTGATATTATTATGCAACAGAGACATTTTTGGCATTAAAAAAAAAATGTTTTCACCCGTGTCGTCCATAAGGGGTAAATATTTTTTTTTTTTTGAAAAAAGTGTACGCCACTAGATTTTTCTAAAACAAGATTTTTTAAAATTTTCGTTTAGTTTAGAACAAATATGATCTCCGCGCTTTTTAGATGTACGGTTTTGGGGTAAATAAATAGAAACTATTTCTCGTCATGGTCAAATCCCTATCTAATTTTTTTATCTTTGGACAATCCACGAAGGCTGAAAGCCTAAATACTAACGTACCGTGGGTGTCTTAAGCGAGGTAATGAGGAAGTTTGTTGACACGGGACTTAAATACTTGAAGATTTGGGGGGAAGGAAAGACCCCCGCGGGCAGCAGGTTCCACATTCTAGAAACTCTAGGGATAAAAGAACGAACGAAATGGGAAGTTCGGTGCCTGTCCAATTGAACCGTATAGGGATGCATACGCGCGGCACAACGAGTTTCTCTGTTGGGAGCTGCAAGAGGAGGGACTACAATGGATAATTCTGTCGGAGCAGAAGCCGTAAAAGTATCTATAGAAGAGCGATAGATCTCCCACAGCACGACGATGGGCAAGAGAAGGAAGTCTTTGAGTAAGTAAAGGATCATTAATAAGACGAACAGCCCTTCTTTGAATGGCATCAAGAATGCTGAGGGTTGTAGGGGATGCCATTCCCCAGACATGAGAACAATATTCCAAATTAAAAAATAAATAACAAAGGTTATTTTTACTGTAGAATTTGATATAACCGATACGAAATTAGCCATGCTAAAAATGGTTTTTATTATTTGTCTTCATAACTACTAAATAAAAAGATACCTCTTTTCTATTATTAGCAGTTGTCCATAACAATAATTTCGCAAGTTTATGCTTGTAGGTTAGGAATCACCCTGTATAGTTAATTAAACCGTGTGTTATACTACAAGTAATTTTTTTTGTACGACCAGGCGTAAAATAGAATTTTACCCCTAGGGCAAAAAATTATCAAAAACGCCCGTATTTATAAATGAGGGCGTAAAATAGCACTTTTACGCCCTAGGGCAAAAAGTATCAATAACGTTCTGCATTTATACATTTATAAAACAATAATAAAATTAAATTACGCCCAAATTTTTTGGGTAAAACAACAATTTATTTAATTAAACATATGTTAAAAGTCTACTGATTACAATTTAAAACACTAAAAGCTGGGAAATTTTCTGCTAACTACAGAGAATGCTTGTATATTAATTTAAGTCGTACCAAAATATTGTTTGCACCTCTGGCGTAAAGCACTTTTACGCCCACAGCCAACTTTCAGCCGCGGGCGTAAAAGTGCTATTTTACTCCCTTGGTACAAAAATAACTATAAGATTATTCTTGTGTAACATTAGAGACATTTTGCACCCCTTTTTTGCAATTCCGTTGTGGTTAACGTTATTCTGAGATTGCGCAGTAACGCAAACATGATCCGTTATCGTTATTAACCATACCGGACTCCTTTAATTACGGATGAATACCGAAGAGCTTATCGGTATCGTTATCGTTATTGTTAAACTGCGTGGTTGCCGGATTGTAGAAATTTTAATATCAATTATTTAAAAGGTTAAAATTTTAATGCCGTATTAATTAAAATATCATTTATACATAGGCTCTAATTAGCGAAAAATTTATAGCAGTAATAAAAATCAAATAGTGTTAAGAAATTAAAACGGACTTGCACTTTTACGGATATTCTAAATCAGTAATTAATTTAGATGTTACAATCTGGCACACTTGCTTTTTATTCTACTACCAAACCTAACCTTACTTTTTGTGTTTTGCTTATACTGTATTGTTTGCATCTACTTTAAAAACGAAATCAACAGAAGTGTTTGCATTTATTTAAATATGAATTTATATCTTATGAAGAATAAAAGTAAATACTGATTTTTCGTTAACTTAAAATGGGTGAACCACAGGCAAAAATAAGGTTATGTGTCGAAAGCGCAGACGCAAGATATATTTTTTAAAAGAGTCTGCAAAATCTCTGTCTAAAACTGCTGCTGTAATCGTTATGTTTAATAACGATAACCATAAGGAAGCCAAAAACGTCTGTTATTTTAAGAGGAGCAAAATGTCTCTATTGGTGTTATTTTAAATTTTTAAAACATGGTTATATTCATTTACACTATAGGTGTTTCTTAAATTTATTATTTTTCTATAAATTATTTCATTTCTTTGCGCATTCACCATTTCACATATTGATTTTTAGATTTCTATTGATTTTTTAACAATTTATAAGTTTAAATGAGATATCTACAGGGTGGGTCAAACGAAGACGTCCACAATTTGAGAAATTGTTATTAAAGACAAATAATGACTAATGATGAAAAAAAGTAGGTAAATTATTTTCACTTACGAAGATACAGGGTGTTAAACGTTTAAAAAACTAATTGGTTTTTCTATTATCTCAAAGACTCGTTGATATTTTTAAAATTTCACAGTGTTGTTTAATATGATAAGACGCAATTTTAGCACGATAATTATAGATTTCAGCTGCGGCGCTATGGGGCAATCTCACTGATATTATTAACAAATAAAAATGTAGCGCCACTGACTTTATAAAGTTTTTATATATTTAAACTTACTAATTTTAATTTTTACAACACAGCCATTATATTGCAACAAAAAAATGATTTTTTGTTGCCATGAGACCTCCTTATTTTTAAAAGACAATTATCCTCTTTATAACTATGCCGTGATTTGTAGAAAATGGTATGTACTTACTTTTTGTAGAAATAATACTAAAACACTATAAATTCCTTTTCAATTTCTTAGTCAGCCAAATTCATTATTAAACGCAGGACGATGCAGATATCTCTTTCACAGGATCTTAATTTGATATTGGATTCGGGCGCCAAAAATCTCGTTCAATTTAATGCATCCAAAACACAATCATGTTCCTTGTGGCGAAAAATCATAAAACACTCACCCTTTGCTTATGAATGGCCGGGTTTTGCAGAGCAGGGACACGTTTAACCTTGTGGGCGTCACATTTTAAAATAACCTTAACTGGCATAAACACATTGTATCTATAGCCACCGCGGCGTCAAAAAGCTTAGTTTCTTTTCCGAGCCAAAAGTATTTTTCCCACTTCCAATTTATACACTTTGTATGTGTCCCAAATTCGACTCTCTCTGGAATATTGTTCTCATGTCTGGAAAATGGCATCCCCTACAACCCTCAGCATTCTTAGTGCCATTCAAAGAAAGGGCTATTCGTCTTATTAATGATCCTTTACTTACTCAAAGACTTCCTTCTCTTGCCCATCATCGAGCTGTGGGAGATCTATCGCTCTTCTATAGATACTTTTACGGCTTCGGCTCCGACGAATTATCCAGAATAGTCCCTCCTCTTTGCGGCTCCCAACGGAGAGAAACTCGTGGTGCCGCACGTATGCATTCCTATACGGTCCAACTGGACAGGCCCCGAACTTCCCATTTCGTTCATTCTTTTATCCCTAGAGTTTTTAGACTGTGGAACCTACTGCCAGCGGAGGTCTTTCCTTCCCCCAAATCTTCAAGTTTTTAAGTCCCGTGTTAACAAACTTCCTCTTACCCTGCTTAAGACACCCACGGTACGTTAGTATTTAGGCTTTTAGCTTTCGTGATTTGCCCAAAGATAAAAAAAACTATTCATTTAAAATCATTTCTATTAAATTTATTCGCAAACTGTCAAATTTTAAAACCAGTGACTTATGAACTAAAATAAATAATGGCTGAAATCAATGGTTACTTGACCGTTTGATTCAGTTGATGTCGCGTTTACTGTTACATTGCATAAATTGATATTTAAGTTCATTGTAGTAGGCATGGAAACAAAACACCAATTCAAAGTGTGAAAAAGCTTCAAAGTGTTAAGAGTTTTTTTACGATTAAAAACTGCATTTTTTAACGATCGTGGAAAAATATTTTTAATAATTTTCATTACTATATTGCATTAGTTTCCTCAGCAAGATCTTACAAAAAATGTCTAGAGATCTAATCTCTACGGTATTGCGTTAAACAAATGTAATGTATTTTTAATTAATAAAGATTGCTTAGTTATCAGATATTTTAATTTTTATCAAGAAAAAAACAAGCATTATTAGCGCGTGAACTTTGTAACTTAGTGACGTGACTTGCAGCATGAAGTGTAATTCAATTAAGCAAATTTAGCATAATAGCGTATATTCCCATGCATTTCATGTGGAATCTTTAATTTAGCAAATTAATAATATATGTACTAATGAAATTTTAATGTGTATTCCGCTTTTAAAGTGTTAATTTTTAAACAAAAAATAGGCATGTGATATTATATTATCATATTTTATTTTACCTTTTACCAAAGTTTACAAAATAAAATATAAGTTGAGTCACCTGTGGATATTCTAGAGTACAGAGTAAGGGTTAATTGATCTATTCTCAAGCTACGTCAAATTTGTACCGGGTGTCAAACTATAAATTTATACCCCCTTAATTACATTATTTTTTATCCTACAAAATAAATAAAAATACCACTTTGTTGAGTTGATTCTGTAGTTTTTAAATCAGCAATCAGATTTTTGTTATCTCTCAAGGTATACAAGAAGTAGAAAACTCATAGAAAAAATATTGTTCCGAACACTTGCACGCTGAGCAAAGTATCTTTTCTGCATCCAAAACTTATCTCGGCCTGACTTCTGCGTTGTTCGGCTAACTGCATTTGCGTGTGGGAAGGTAGCCGCATATGGTAATTTTGTGTTTAAAAATTAATACATCAAAGCGGTGTAAATATAAAACTTTCATAAGCACATACATAATTAATTTTCAATAATTAATATTTCTTATAACATGTGCAACAAATTAAAAATTATGTTAAATTTGCTCATTTGATTAAATTCCTGCTTTACAGTCTTTTTGAATCTTTTGACATCCCCTTTCGAAGGACATACGCCTAAATACGCAAGTACCGTGGGTGTTGGGTTATTAGGATGTTTACACCCATCGTTCCCCCGTTCCGTCAACGTTGTCCAAGCACTGAAACATGCAGTTATGCATTTCTACAGCACCTTGTTAGACAACGCGGTAGGTGCCACCACGGTCGTTATTTTTCGAATAACTACTACCTAAATGTCTTTCCCGCTCGGAATCGAACCGGCGACTTCTGGCTTTGAAGATCAAAGCTCTGTCCACTGCGCCACGGGAGAGACAAGGGTAAGTCATGGTATTATCAACCAAAGTCGGTCTATGCAACGACGTCACGACATTCGGCCATATTGCTTTGACGTGTTATGACGTCACATCTCCCATTTTCGGCCATGTTTGTTTCAGTGCCCGAGGATACACAGTTTATTGTATTAGTGGAACAAACCGTTTATACCAACAGTTTTTAATTATTATTAACTTGTAAATTCTTTTTACTTTAAATAAAAAGCATTTGGAATTACATCTTTCAACAAATATCACTTCCAAAACAATGCAAAATGAAATGCGCAAATTCTAGACGCCACTGGATTGATCATTAGCTTTGATTTTACCCAGTCTTGCCAAATTTTCTCCGTGGAGTGCCCTTCCTTGCATCCCCGACCTCGAACCGCCTAAAAGTTGAGGATATGTCGGAAAATAATTTTTTCATTAAAAAAATATTGTCACTTCATAGTAAAAAGCGTGGGGTGCATTTTACTATTTTTCATAACTTTTCCATCATAGATATTTGCAAATATAATAATTATAACATTTAATATATTTATCACCCCACGCTTTTTACTATGAAATGACAATATTTTTTTTAATGAAAAATTATTTTCTAATTTTTAGTTCGGTTGCATATAAAAGCGTGTTTTTTAGTTTTTTTAAACTATTAATTATTTTTCATTTTTAGTTTCTGCTACTCTTGACAAAATGGCGAAAATTTTTTTTAATGAACAAGAGTAACAAATTTTAAAATTTTTCCAACAGATTGCAACTCACTAAAAAATTTCTTCTTCATTAAGTAGCAAAGTTTGAAATTTTGCCAACAGATGGCAATCCAGGCAATGTTTGGACCGTTGCCAACATATTGCAACCCACTAAAAAATTTCTTCTTCATTTAATAGCAAAGTTTGAAATGTTGCCAACAGATGGCAACCTAGGTGTTGTTTTTATAATATAATGGAATTTTTTTCCTGATGATCCAAAAAAAGATAACGGGATACTGTTTGCAGATTATTGCATTGTCATGTTTCCTTAATACGTGTGCAAAGTTTCAAAGAAATCGAATAGCTGGAAGTTGGTTAAAATTAGGCTCAAAGATTCCGTTACATAGGCAGCCAGATAGATAGATTGATAGATAGATAGTTACAACCCAAGTTAATAAAAGGCTGTATGCGATTTTACAGACGTTTATTACGTTTTAAAAATTTGGCTTTAGTAGCTTGGATAAAGTATAGTTGCTTTATGCAAAAAGGGTATGCCAAAAAAAATAAATAAATTGACATAAGACATACTTAGTTATGTATTTTAAAAATTTCCAATATGCTAACGCGGCATGAATTGGCGAGCAGTGGTGCAGTGGCTGGCAGTGTCGGCCTCTCACCGCGGCGATCCGGGGTTCGAATCTCGGAGTCGGACATCGGATTTTCATTGCTCGTCACCTCACAGTTGGCAATGGCAAACCACTGTGTAGAATTCTGCCAATTCTAGGTATAGTTATTTGAAAATAACGACCGTGGTGGCACTACCGCGTTGTCTAAAAGGTGCTGTGAAATGCAAAAAAAACTGCATGTTTCAGTGCTTGGATAACGTTGACGGAACACGACAATAATGGGTTAAACATTCAGTAACCCGGCACTCACGGTACACTGGTATTTAGGCATAAGCCTTCGTGAGATGTCATAAAGATAAAAAAATCGTATAAGGGGGTTTCCATAAATTACGTGAGGCATTATGAGGGGGCCAGGGACATTCCCCTTTTTTCCGTGTACCCTTCACTTCTAATCATCACAAAGAAGTTGCGCAACTTTATTACTATTTTTATTTTCATATGGACACGTTTTATATTATAACAAATAATTCTTAACTTTATTAATAATAAGCCTGCAAACATATATCCAAAGTAATTAATATAAACGCTAGCAAAAACTATCATTATTATTTATTATATTTTATGCCGACTATAAAGCCAGATAGTAAAATATTTTTTGTTTTAATGCTCATCAACAACTAATTAATTTATTATGTAGTTAATATTTTTTTTATTTTCAACATACTATAAATTTAAAAAAAATTAAAAAGGTTATCGCCAAGAAGCCTTGATCTGGAAAATTACCCGCTGTTTGCGTAATGATGCATTATTCACTTTTTTATTATTGTTTTTATTTGTAGAACGTGTCATTAAACAAAATTTTATTGTTCTAAATATATTTTTTGTTTGCATTTCCTTTAAGACCTTGAGAATAATATAATAGTTCCTGAAACAGTAATAAAATGAACTTCATAACAAGAACACATTTAAAACCTTTTTTTGGGGGGGGTTCCTTTTGACGAGTCTACCACGAATATTTATACCCCAGCAAACACTATTTGCCGGCAATGTACATTTTTCATATTGGCATTGATGGTAAAGCATTGGCAATTGGTGGCAATATTAGGCCAACAACTTATACGCATTAAAAAGTCAACCCTAAATAAACACTTAATTGCCAATAAATTTTACATGCAGGCAAATTGCCGGTAAGCATACAAAAATGGCGGCATACCAATCCTGATTAAATAAAGCATGCCTTTTTGTTGCAGGCAAATAAATATTGGATTTTTTGAAGGCAAACCTTCAACGCATATTCATACTTGTTAAACCATATTATTAACATTGGTTTTTAACTAACATTAAAGCAATTTTGTTGATCTGTTTTATTTATATTGGCAGCTAAACAACATTATTTTATGTTTTTTACATGATTTAAAGGAAATGGCCTTTTTCTAACATTTTATTGATACAAATCATGCAAATAAAAATGAAGTCAAACAAAATGTTTATTATGTATTTTTGAGAGAATAAAAATAAAATGATGGTAAAATTAGCCAGGTTAATTTCGACCGAAGGTGACCGCTTTGTGCATTTGTTTTCTACGTGGTTTTCTAGCTTTTTAGTTTCTTTTTTAAAGAAAAGAGTTTTTAATAGACATAATTAAATGTATTCATTACCTAATAAGTGTGTGTTGTGTGATTAATTGGTGATGGCTAGTCGAGAAGGCAAGATATTCAAGTAGACTGTTAGGAGCTGTAAACATTTTGTTTAAAACTTTATTAAAAGTAAAAACGGCCAATTGCCCACTTTCGCGTCTTTTTAATACCTTTTTTGCCAATGCCTTGCCATTAAAGAATGATGGCAATGCCAGTAAATTAAATGTACAACGCCGGCAAAAAATGTTATATGGGACCGTCGTATATGAAAGCGGCGCTTTAACCCAGCCTGTCAATTTTGACATCTGTCGGATGTCGGACTTGGCAACCATGTCACTTTTTTGTCGGACAAGTTTATCACAATCTTTAACATGCAATTTTAAAACATAGTGCCAAAAATCATAAGGGCTAGGGGAGAGTGGTCTAAAAAGACATACTTTTTATTCGTATTTTTTTATAACATCACTCTTTTAGACGTACCGTTAATTACCAGGATGGTACAATGGGATATGGCTGACAAAAACAAATTCTGAAATGAAACTATATTTATTCCAAAACTAAGAAATATTAAAAAATATAAAAATAATGCATTGTCATTTTGTCAACCTGTGTTGGGTAAAATGATATAGGATATGTAATTTTTAATGTCAGGCGAACACAATTCACAAATATACAATATTTAAACTACAATTCTTTTGACTTTAAGTTACTATATCAATCATTGCAGTATAGACATGCAACGTCTTCATCTTCATCTTCTTTGCTGTGCTTGATGTGCTTCTGGTTCGAGTTCATAGTCACTTTCAGAATAATCTATGGTATTTTGTGTATGCCTATTAGTAGAAGAACGGCCAAGAAACATTGCGTTTAGATTTCTTTAGAGATTTGATTTTGTTTTTCTTTCTTTCTTTCTTTCTTTCTTCCTTTCTTTCCTTCTTTCTTTTTTCTTTCTTTCTTTTTTCAAATTTCCTTTTTCTTCATCTTTCTCTTTGAATTCAATTAGATTTGGAGAACAAGTTAGCAGTGAATAGTTGGTGGTAGTGCGTTTAGTTCGTTGACTTAAAACTGTTTGAGGTAGCGAAATTTTTTGGATTGTCACTGGTTTTTTGGTTTGTTCATTTTGGAACTTAGCCAAAATATAAGATCTGACAATTTGACAGATGAGGCAACCTTGCTTTTGTTTGGCCGCTTTGTGCAATTGTTTTCCACGTGGTTTTCTAACTTTTTATTTTCTTTTCTTAGAGAAAAGAGTTTTTAGTAGACATAATTAAGTGTGTTCATTACCTAATCAGTGTGTGTTGTGTAATTAATTGGTGATGGCTAGTCAAGAAGGCGGGTTATTCAAGTAGACTGTTAGGAGCTGTAAACATTTCGTTTAAAACCTTTTAAATTTGTAGTTACCAAAAAATTATATGAAATCATGGAGTTGCCTTATTAAAAGTTTTAAAGACGTGTTAATAAAAAAATTATAAGTATATATTTAATAGTTTTTTTTTGACATTTATCTCCTTTAAAATATTTCTCTCTATGTTTTGGATCTGAAAATTGAGTGTAAGTGTTAAATACTTACTATTTTAAAGTGTTTTCTTTTGATTTACTATCTTTTTTAAATTTTATTACATACTTTTTATTTTATTTTTTGGTTTATTGTTAAGGTATAAAAATTTATATTATGTAATTTTTTTATTGATAAAGTTTTCCTGCCTTTTTCTCATTTTTTTCGATTACAAAATTCTAAATATGTTATTTAACTTCTGGGACATTCAACTTATAAAACTTGCAATACTTATTTAACGATAAATGCCATTATCCTAAACGCATTTTTTTGCCAATAACTTATTAATGATGGATGCCATCATCCTAAACGCATTTTTTCATCATATATTATCAATGACGGATGCCATCACATTATCTGCAACACGTGGCCTAATAACGGCCAATTGCCCACTTTCGCATCTTTTTGATACCTTTTTGCCAATGCCTTGCCATTAAAGAGTGTTGGCAATGCCAGTAAATTAAATGTACAACGCCGGCATAAAATGTTATATAAGTGTTTAAGTTATTATAAATATTTTTCTGAAAAAAGATATTAATATATTCCAGATCTTTTAGTAAAACTAAAGTTTACAATTTTTTAAAGGCAAGGAGAAAATTATGTAAAACAGAAACGAATATACTGTTTTTACATATTTTTATTACAAAAATAAATTCTGTTATTTCTGCCACACAACAAGATCATAAATCTCCTACTCTGCTCTCCGCGCAAATTCTAACTAATAATTACAGTTTGTTTTATAGCTGGATTTCGTTAAACAACCATAAATTAAATGTAATAAAGTGTGTTAAAGGTTAAGGTTATATCATCTAATAATCTAATTCAATGTTTACTGCATGTACACTTGCAAACTTGTTGCTACCGCCAGTATAATTAAGATAATTATATTCTTTATTTTTCTTGTTTCAAAACCATTTTTCTTTAGACAGGTGAAGCTTCGCAATGTCAGGTTTCATATTCTTAACTATTATTTTAATTGCAAAATTAACAATCTTCTTTGAACGAAAATAAAATAAAAATATATTGTAGAGAAATGATACGATTACATCAATTTTAACAAAATTTGAAGTGATGTCTTACCAAGTTTCGTCCGAATAAGAGGATTCTTAGAGAAATCTTAAAGTTTAAAAAACATATTTATTATATCTTGCAATTTCTAACCAATTCTTAAGCTGGAAAAGCTGGACATTATTTTTGATAGGAACGAAAAAAACAATGATGAATTAAACGAAAACAATGTTTTTGGAAATTGGAGACCTTTTTCTGGTCTTCAATTTTTTTGGGCCTCCTAACTTATTGTGATACGGCCCTACAAGGCACGCTACGCCACTGCAATTCTTTGTTGATACTTGATACCTAATTGGATGGTCTTTTTGTTGAGTATACGCCTGGAAAGAATGGGACCGCTTCGGTCCTGGTCCCGGGGTATACGAGCTGACCCTGTTCAGCCCTATTGACCCTTATGAACTGGCCGGTCGCCTGAAATAAAATAAAAGAAAAACCCCCAAAAACCCCAAAAATATTCTTATTAAAAAACGACGTTTCGGTGCCAAGTCTGCCACCGTTGTCAAGTTAAAATTAAGTTAAAAAATAAAAATAAAATATTAACAAATATTTAAATTAAAAATAATTAAAATTTAGATTATAGATCTCAAACTGAAAATAGTTTGACATATGTGTCATGAGTGACATAAGTAACTGGTGTATTTATTATTTGTAAGAGGAAAAAAGGTAATAAGTTAGTTGATTTTTAGTTTTCCTGAAGATACTTCAGTATCATGCAAAGGTAACCAAGTGTTATTTAAATTAACTGAAATTGATGCTACACAATTATCTTTATTTAATAAAATATACGCACTTTCTTTGATTTTGCGTTTTTTAGAACAAGTTTCCTTTGCTAAAATGTTCGAAGCATCCCAGTTTATTTTATGATTGTTATCAAATGCGTGTTGGCAGATTTTTGATTTATGAAATTTTGTGTTTTTAATATATGATCTGTGTTCTTTTATGCGTTTGGCTAATGGTCTACAAGTTTCACCTATATAAAACTTATTGCATTCGCAAGGTATTTTATAAATGACATTTTTGTATTTTCATTTAAGTTGTATGGTTTTGTTTTTGTTAATTGAGATCTGATTGTGTTCTGTGTTTTAAAGATTGTGCGCATTTTAAATTTATGCCCTATTCGTTGAATTTTATTTGATAGTCCGGGGATGTATGGTAAAAATAAATTTGTATAGGTCTATTTTGATTTTGTCTTATACTGGAGTTTCAAATTCAAAATAATTACAGTGTGTTTCAAAATCAAAATAGATACGTTAATCACGTAAAGTGTCTTGTATTTCATAGTTATTTAAAGTTTTACATTTTGTCAAGCATCCAAAATAATAATATGAATAAAAATAAATAAATACGTGCATACATATTAAGACTTTACCTTTTACATAAATTAAAGTTAGGTAGTACTGTTACTGTTAAATTCATTTTCTATTTCTCTTAGATATATGAAATTATTAAGTTAAATTCCACGATCATTTATTTTAGAAATTAATATCCTAAGGCATACGCGCTAATTGGCAATATCGTCAAAAATCCAAGGACTTCGGTGAACATTCCCATTTGGTTCAGATATATATATGCAATGATTTGCCTTTACGATGTCCATAAACCGCGAACCCAGACCACGACTACTTTTTCCCTATTCGAGTGGTTCGCGTATTAGAACACCTGCGTTCCGTATGCAATCAATTCGTAAAAAGTGACCGTGGGAATTTGCTCTACCGGGAAAATTGTTGGCGATATATCGATATTAAAAACATAAACATAAACTACATGATTTCATGCCGGTTCTATTTACAATGTTTACTTGCTTGAAGGTTAGAGAGATGGTGGTCGTTAATCGATATACAGTGAGCAAAGATGTTTTTGGAAAAATTCTGAGACAATTTGTTTATTTATTCGTGCATTTTTTCAAATTTATCTTTTATGTATACAGAGGTATCTCAGGAATTCATGAGGGCCGAAACAAGCAAAACTTTTCTTCCCAAAATTAGTAAAAACATAAACTACATGATTTCATGCCGGTTCCCATTTACAATGTTTACTTGCTTGAAGGTTAGAGATGGTGATCGTTGATCGATATACAGTGAGCAAAGATGTTTTTGGAAAAAATTCTGAGACAATTTGTTTATTTATTCGTGCATTTTTTCAAATTTATCTTTTATGTATACAGAGGTATCTCAAGAATTCATGAGGGCCGAAACAAGAAACTTTTTCTTAAAATTAGTAAAAACATAAACTACATGATTTCATGCCGGTTCTATTTACAATGTTTACTTGCTTGAAGGTTAGAGATGGTGATCGTTGATCGATATACAGTAAGAAAAGATGAGAAAAAATTCTTGTGAAATAAACTTTGTTTTTGAAAAAACTCTGGGACAATTTGTTTACTTAATCGTGCATATCTTCAAAATTATCTTTTATGTATACAGGGTAACCCAAGAATCCATGAGGTGGCCAAAACAGAAAGACTTGTCTTAAAAATAGTAAAAACATAAACTACATAACTTTAATGTCGGTTTTATTTACAATGTTTACTTACTTGAAGGTTAGAGATAGAGATCGTTGATCGATATACAGTGAGCAAAGATGAGAAGAAATTCGTGTGAAGTAAACTTTGTTTTTGGAAAAATTCTGGGACAATTTGTTTACTTAATCGTGCATATCTTCAAAATTATCTTTTATGTATACAGGGTAACCCAAGAATCCATGAGGTGGCCAAAACAGAAAGACTTGTCTTAAAAATAGTAAAAACATAAACTACATGACTTTAATGTCGGTTTTATTTACAATGTTTACTTGCTTGAAGGTTAGAGATGGTGATTGTTGATCGATATACAAAGGGTGATGCATGATTTGCATAACCTCCACTCACGGTTCCCAACAGAGAAACTCGTGGTTCCGCGCGTATGCATCCTTATACGGTCCAACTGGACAGGCCCCAAACTTCCCACTTTGTTGGTTCTTTTATTCCTAGAGTTTCTGGAATGTGGAACCTGCTGCCCGCGGAAGTCTTTCCTTCCCCCAAATCTTCAAGTATTTAAGTCCCGTGTCAACAAACTCCCTTTACCTCGCTTAAGACACCCACGGTGCGTTAGTATTTAGGCTTTTAGCCTTCGTGGTTTGTCCAAAGATAAAAAAAATAACCTGTGATCAGACAAGGACCTAGGTCCCAATAACAAAAAAATTGATAATTATCCTTCGGAAATACCCCGATTAACTAAAATAGTTATTTTTCTAATAGGTGCGCAAAGTAACACTTAAGCAGTTAGACGAACGACGCAAAGCGAAGTTCGGGAGCGCTTTAAGTGCGCAAAAGACACTATGCGCAAGTGTTAGGAACAATAATTTCTCTATAGGTGTTTTATTGTTAGAAAAGTAAAAGGATATATGAAATTTTATTCTTATATTTTTTAACGTCAGTATTTCTTAGTTTTACCGTGTATCTGTTGTTGCTTTAACAACCAATTACAAAGTAAAATAAAAATTTCGGACTTGTCTTTTTAATTTATTCACACAACGTTTTGGGCAGTAATATCTCTGTCCGTTTCAAGTGTAAACTGTCAGTTTGCATTTGTCAGTCAGTCACTTGTCATTGTCAGTTTACACTTGAGAATGGAGATATTACTGCCCGAAACGTTGTGTGAATAAATTAACGTAGACAGTGAATGTTCGAAATTCTTCTTTTACTACTGAATCATTGTCTACCACATTCAAACCAATTACGTTTTTTAACGCGAGATTGCGTGCACAAATTTCAATTTTGTGCTTGCAAACGGGTGCGCAAAGTAAGTACTTTTCGCACACGAGTAGAAAAAGTATGTTCTTTTTCAACTTTTTTATGTCAAAAAGTATTAACAAATCGAAAAGCAAAATTTTTAAGTATTTTGAAAATCTTATTGCAAATTTTAAAGCACAAAAAAATATGTTTTTTCTTATAGTATTTAAGACAAAAAAGATGAAATACAAAAAACCCAAAAATTTCAATATTTATTAAAAAAGTTCTCAAGAAACCATGATTGAAATTAAAATTTACCTCTTTTGTTGATCTTCTCTTGAAACCCCGACAAAATCTCACAAATTTCACACACTTTTTTTTTTCATATTTGAAAGATAATGATATATACACTTTTTAGAAATTTTCCCATCACTACTTACTATGCATATTTAATTTTTTTGCGAAAAATATCTGTAAGATTTCTACTTTTGACAGACGCTACTAACTTAATTATCATTTATTTATGATACCAATTAAAAGAAAAGGTAATTATACCTTATTAGAGAAAAAAAATCCTTAGTATTTCTTATGCATCTGCGATATGTGTAGTATCTGGATCAAATTAAATATCAGAAATTTTGACGAGTTTTAGGTATTTTATTAATTGGCATCATTTTATTTTTATGTTATTAATATAATTAATTTAATTACTTAAAAGAACACATTATTTTATTAAATAGGTTTTTAACAGTATGAAAAACAGGCTTATCAATGGGTCATAAATTATTAAATTTATTCGGATTTTTTAAAAACATAATACAATAAAACATTTTTCTGCGACTGTTGAAAATGTATACATACAATATTGATGTGATTTTAAGCAGGTAATATGGTTTATTACTCACAGCCATTACCCATGCTAAATACGCACATCCATTATCCACGGCACTTAACTAATGGTTTCTATTATTATAAATTCACAGAAAAACAGTTTTAAAATATTTTCCAGCGATATATCAATAATGGTAGACAAAGTATCGTATGCAACTTGCATGGAATACACATTTTTCCCTCGTATGCTGCTGGAGCTGCAAAAGTCATACTCGTTAGACATGATTACATTCTGTGCACGTGTCCTAATATACTATTATTTCATCGATGATTAGGATCTTTTATGCCTTCGCTGTAGGTTGATTTGTCCCGTTTTTTTAGGCCAACCTGTATTTAACTTCTGAATAAAAGATCATATTTTTATTCGTTAACATATTTTACATAGAAAGAGTGTACGTAGTAAAAGATGATTTAAGCAGCCGTTTTTGAGATATCTGGATTTAAATAAATTTGTGTGGCGAGGTCTAAACTATTAAAGGTCTTTTTAAATAGGTTGCTAATCTTTAAGAGTGTGGATTTCTAGGTGATATTTAAAAAATTGGTTTAAATAATCCTATGTTTTTAATGTGCTAACTTTAAGGATACAGAGTGGTAAAAAAACTTCTACCCCTTCTACCTCAAATGTTAAGCCATTTAGGGTATAGGTGTATTTATTTTTTTTTATCCCTAAACCCCTTAAGATCGGCATTTCATTCTGAAACATCTTGTATAGTTTAGAGAAAATCCAGATTTCTAAAAAACAGCTGCATAAATAAAATTTTTCTGTTTTAGGGAAATAATCTAAAAGATCGAGAATTTTTATCTAAAAATAAATACCAAATTCTAATTTTTTACTTTCCAAAACCACCTCTAGCCAAATATTGCAACAATATACCTTTTATTAAAAAAAAATATTACAAAAATTAAACCAGAGTGAATTTTTGCCACTGTAATTCCGAAATCATCAACTTTTGGACTAAGTTGGTAAGTTGAGTTAGATCGACATATTTTCGCCTCATGAATTTGTGGCATTTTTTCCGCACCTTTTAGGAACACCCTGTATACAGAAATAAGCTAACTTTCTTCCGCAACTGCTGTGATGTTCCTAATTTGTAAAGTAATGGAAAAATAAATTAATTCACAAATTCTTAAGTACTTAGAAAAACACAAAATTTTGCATGACAGGCAGTATGGATTTCGAAACAAAAGATCTACAGCAGATCTTCTTTCCTTCGTATCACACTGTTGGAATAAGTCTCCTGAGTTTCTAGGTGAGTCCCACATCGTTGCTCTTGGATATATCCAAAGCTTTTGACCAGGTCTGGCATGCCGCACTTCTTAATAAACTTTCCTCCATTCAACTTAACTCTGTACTTGGCTCTCTAGTTATCTATCTGATCGACGTATATCAGTTATTGTGGACGGCTATTCTTCAAGCTTTCACCAAGTAAATGCTGGAGTCCCTCAGGGCTCAGTTCTAGCACCAACATTGTTTCTTCTTCACATCAACGACCTTCTCTCGTCCACAACTAATTCCATTCATAGTTTCGCCGACGATAGTACCCTTCACTCCAGTTTTCAGGTTCCTAAACCCATCACTAAACCTGACTTGGAAAATAAACGCAGAGCGATGCAGATATCTCTTTCGCATGATCTTAATTTAATATTGGATTGGGGTGCCAAAAATCTCGTCCATTTTAATGCATCCAAAACACAGTCATGTTCCTTGTCGCGAAAAGAGTCATCAAATACTCATCCCCTACTTATGAGCGGCCAAGTTTTACAGAGCAAAGACACCTTCAATCTCGTGGGCGTCACATTGGAAAGTTACCTTAACTGGCATAAACACATTGTATCCATAGCCACGGCAGCTTCAAAAAGCTTGGATTTCTCTTTCGAGCCAAAAGTATTTTTCCGCTTCCAATTTATACACTTTATATGTGTCCCAAATCCGACCTCCCTTGGAATATTGTTCTAATATCTGGGGCATGGCGTCCCCAACAACCCTGAGCATTCTTGATTCTATTCAAAGAAGAGCTATTCGTCTTATTAATGATCCTTCACTTACAGAAAGGCTTCCCTCTATTGCCCATCGTCGGGCTGTGGGGAATTTATCGCTTTTTTATAGGTACTTCCATGGCTTCTGCTCTGAAGAATTGTCCAGTATAGTTCCTCCACTCACGGTTCCCAACAGAGAAACTCGTGGTTCCGCCCGTATGCATCCCTATACAGTCCAACTGGACAGGCCCCAAACTTCTCACGTTGTTCGTTCCTTTATCCCTAGAGTTTCTAAATTGTGGAACCTACTGCCCGCGGAGGTCTTTTCCTTCCCCCGAATCTTCAAGTGTTTAAGTCCCGTGTCAATAAACTCCCTTCTTACCTCGCTTAAGACACCCACGGTACGTTAGTATTTAGGCTTTTAGCCTTCGTGGTTTGTCCTAAGATTTAAAAAAAATTAAAATTTAAAAATTATATTTTGGATTTGGGTAGTCATATTTTAGAAAATATTAAACATACTGTTTTATTAGCCGCCCCGTATATTAAGTAATTAAGTCGCAGTTACATTTTTAGTTTACTGAATACAACTCTATTATTGTTCAAGGTTTTGTGATCTTACAAAATCTTATAAATTATCCCAATTAGAAAATTATGCATATTAGAAGACCTACGCAAGTCATTTAGTAGAAACTATGTGGCCAAATTATATTTCAAATTATCCAAATTGACGTTGATATAAAAGTCATGTTATAAATTATTCCAATTACAGAGAAAATTGAAAAACTAAAAATAAAACTACAATTTGTCATGCGGTCGGTCATATCACTTTATTTTCGGATGCTTAAACAATAATAATAAATCAAAAATTGCGCGAAGAGTAGCGGACATGTTTGCAGCCTATTTTTCCCAATAGGCCAATACCAATGAGATAAGTATCGACAATGAGACGGACGGTAAAAAGTTGGAAACTACAGGCACACAGTAATTCAATATTATTGCCAAATGTGAAGAGAAAATCGTGACGTGGTCTTTCGCCAAACAGATTTTCTATGGGGACATTTAAAAAACTAAGCTACCAATAAAAATACGACAGTTTGAGTCCAGCTAAGGAATGCTATATCCGCTGAAGATGTGCCCTGAATATCGATGTACCAACTAGCCTAACGTAAGATTAGGTTTTTATAATCTGATTTGGGGTTATTGTCTCATGGCAGTTAATGGAGGAATATTTGACGCATTGGAAGTTAAATCCTGATATTTTCAGTCACAAATTGATTTCTAAAATGTAGAAAAATTTGTTTTATTGTCTTGCGTAACTGTGAGTGCATGTGGTTGGAATTAGCTGTAAGCTAAAATGAAATGCGAGGATTCTTTTTGAAATTCCTGTATAAAATTGTTCAGTTTTGGCAATGACATTATAAATTAATGATCTAAATTGTCACTGATAAATCGATATGGTGTTTTTATTCGTTGATTTCATAGAGTACAGGGTGCATAATAAGATACTACGTTGCAGAAGTATTAAGCAGTTTACTCTTTACTGGTTGGTTGAAAATGCTCAAATTTTCATATTTAGGTGGAACTTACTGTGCTCTTCAATGAAATCCTAATAGCATTTTTTATCTAAAATAATTAGGGAGCCAATATTTGACTACTTCAAAATTTACATGGGATTCCCTATGTCCCGCTCTGACGGAGACTTGCCGGCAATATACATTTTTCATATTGGCATTGATGGTAAAGCATTAGCAATTGGTGGCAATATTATGCCAACATCTAATACGCATTAAAAGTTAACCCTAAATAAACAACTCAACTGCCAATAAATCCTACATGCAGGCGAATTGCCGGCAAGCATACAAAAATGGCGGCATACCAATCCCGATTAAATAAAGCATGCCTTTTGTTGCAGGCAAATAAATATTGGATTTTTGAAGGCAAACCGTCAGCGCATATTTATACTTTTCAAACCATATTATTAACATTGGTATTTAACTAACATTTCGAGCCATTGTTTTGATCTGTTTTATTTATAATGGCGGACCAAACAACATTATTTTATGTTTTTTTACATAATTTAAAGGAAATGGCCTTTTCCTAACATTTATTGATACAAATCATGCAAATAAAAATTAAGTCAAACAAAATGTTTATTATGTATTTTTGGGAGAATAAAAATAAAATGATGGTAAAATTAGCTAGGTTAATTTCGACGATTTCGACCAAAGGTGATAAATTCAAATTTCCCGCTTAGCCGAAATACAAGATTTGACAATTTGACAGATGAGGCAACCCTTTGCTTTTGTTTGGCCGCTTTGTGCAATTGTTTTCTACATGGTTTTCTAGCTTTTTAGTTTCTTTAAAGAAAGTTGAAGTTTTTAGTAAACATAATTAAGTAGTATTCATTACCTAATTAGTGTATGTTGTGTAATTAGAATTTGGTGATGGCATAGTCAAGAAGGCGGGGTTATTCAAGTAGACTGTTAGAGCTGTAAACATTTCGCTTAAAACCTTTTAAATTTGTAGTTACCTAAAAAATTATATGAAATCAGGGAGTTGCCTTATTAAAAGTTGTAAAGACGTGTTAATAAAAAATATATATATATATTTAATAGTTTTTTTCTGACATTTAACTCCTTTAAAATATTTCTCCCTATGTTTTGGATCGGAAAATTGAGTGTAAGTGTCCCCTAAATACTTTACTATTTTAAAGTGTTTTCTTTTGCAATAAAACATTATATATTTCGCGAATTTGCACTAAAATTGTAGTTTCGGTTCCAAGCTGTTAATAATCTGACTATTGCTCAAGGTCTGTTAGCACATATTTGTGAATTTAGCAAGTTTTTCGTTTAAAAGTTTTAAATCGGCCAAGTTTGCAGCTGGAAACAGAACTTCGCGAAGTTAATAAATTTATAAAATAGAGAAGAATGTTACTTTTTATTGGTGTAGAAGCTTGCAAGAAAGAAAATATAGTTGAGAATTAAGTGCAAGTCTACAGTTTCGCTGTAAAGTAATGTTTTAAATTTATCATAAACTGTTGAGAAATAAATATCCAAAAGCCATTTCTGCTAAAAGTTTAAAGAAATATCTTTTTATATATTTATAGATATTTATAAAATATCTCTGGATTAGTACTTCAAAAGAACTTTAAAGTATTTTCTTATTCAAACACATTATCAGTAGGGTATACCTACTGGATGTATGGAATGACTAAATTTAATTTTGGAATAGGATAGAAGAAAAGATATAAAGCATACCAATTGCTTTTATTCTTATGTATCTCCCATTTTAATTCAATTGGCTTTTAGAGGTAGGTCAAAGCGCTCATTAGTTTAAAAGGGCTTTTGCTCTGAAGAATTGTCAAGATAATTTCTATACTTACGGTTCCCAACAGAGAAACTCGTGGTATCGCACGAATGCATCCTTATATGTCTGTCTGAATGTTTACAGTTAACACTAGAGAACGGACAGAATATTGCTGACCAAAACGTTGTGTGAATAAATTAATAAAGACAATAGAAGTCCGAAACTCTTCTTTACTTTATCCCTATACGGTCCAACTGGACAGGCCCCAAACTTCCCACTTTGTTTGTTCTTTTATCCCACTCGAATTCGTCGGACCAACTGGACTAGGGTTTCTAATCAGTTAACTACCCGAAACCCTACTCGAATTCGTCCGACCAACTGGGGTAGGATTTCTAAGCAGTTAAATACCAGAAACCCTACTCGAATTCGTCGGACCAACTGGACTAGTATTTCTAAGCAGTTAATTAGCAGAAAACCTACCCGAATACAGCTCCAGATCGTGACGAATTTGAATAGGGTTTTTCATTGTTTATTTAGCAAAAGATTTAAAAACCTTATGTCAATAGCATATTTTTATTTAAAAAAGACTCATTTCTTATTGATATTATTTATTAAAAAAAAAAATTAGTGTTTTTTAGCACAAGGTAAATCATTTTCAATATTGAACGCTATATTATGGGGTCGTTTTTATTGGAGGGACTTTCCAATTTTGAAGGACGACCAGCCTGAATTTTTCCTCCAGAAATACCTCTGGCTCTTCGTCGCGAAATAGATGTTGGCTGCACTTTAATTTTTGGGATCTTCTACCGGCTGTTTTATTACATATGAACGTCATAATTTGTGCCGGAGTTTTTAAAGTTTCTAGTAAATTGGTGAATTTCTGCAAAATAAAAAGTATAAATATGTTATCTAAGATTTAACTATCTATGCCAGCGTAGTGAATCTGTAATATTATACTGGGTGTTTCATTAAAAACTTTTACGCCGTTGATTTTTGTATACATTTATTTTTGTATACAGGGTGTTTTCTAATTGCAGGTACTGTAGAATTTAAAAACACTTTTTTAGTAAAATTTGTTAATACTAAACGTTATTACATTAAGTATTTCTTGTTATTGTTACATCATTGCTAATAAGGAATTATACCACTTTATTTGTAATAGAAAAAATTGCCCTAATGTTTCTTGTATGCACGGGCGTATATATGATTTTCAAATTATTATATCTAAAAATTGGGACATGGGACCCACACCAAATAAATACCAGATGCTAGTGGCCTTAAGTGGAAGACTTTGGTAAAGAAATTTTTATTTCGGAATTTGCGAAAAAAGTTGATTTTTTGTTGAACCCCCCTTATAAAATTCAAGTTTCAAAAGAAAATCCTCTGTTTGTATTTTTTCGTAAATTTAATCAAATTTCATCGACAAATTCCAAATTTTGCAAAATTATCTAAATTTTTCAAAAGACTATAGTCAGTTAATTTTTTTTACTCTACAATTTTCTAATGCAAAATTTTCAGATGCCTCCAATTAAAAGAAAAATGTAGATATTTTTACTAAATTTGTAATTTGTCGATAAAATTTATATAAATTTATGAAAAAAATACAAAAAGAGGATTCGCTTTTGAAACTTGGATTTTATAAGGGGGTTCAGCAAAAAATCAACTTTTTTCGCAAATTCCAAAATCAAAATTTTCTTTACCAAAGTGTTCCACTTAAGGCCAATAGCATCTGGTATATATTTGGTGTGGGTCCCATGTCCCAGTTTTTATATATAATCATTTGAAAATCATATATACGCCCGTGCTTGTATGGACTAAACTATGCAATTTAACGATTTTTTCCTTGGAAAACTCGGCCAGCTATGTAAAAATATCAGTACACACAAAAGTAGTATTTTTAGATGTTTTATCTAAGAAAAAAAAATAGAAAAGTTAAAAGAAAAGTCACTGGCGCACATTTTTTGTCAATAATGTTAGCTAAGATGCCCCCACACCCCACGCCGCCACTGGTCCCAAGAAATTAAAGTAAATGTAGTGCTAAATTAATCTCGTATTTTAAAAATTATTTAAAAAACTGATTTTAAAATGTCAACTTGTTTGGTTAATTCGGTAGTATTCTAATCAGTAATCCGATGATTATTATCTCATATGATATAGGGTACTGACAATAGGTATGATTTTTTAAATGGAATACCTGAATATTATATCACCACCAAAAAAATCTTTTAAAATGCTTTAAAAAATACTACATTTGATGTGTCTATCTCAATTAGTTTCGGAAATATGACCATGCCAAATCTGAAAAGTAATTGTAAATTATTCTTAGAAGCGTAATAGAGATACATCTTCCCAACTTTTTTATTATTTTAACGTATAAAATAAATAAAAACACTGTTTTGTTGGGTAGATTCCTGTAGAATCCATATCTTTCATCAGAATGCTTTTATCTTTTAGGATATACAGTGTAGGACAAAACATATTAAATTTTAAATGGAAAACCTTGTAAATTATAAAAATATCTTGTATCTGTCCTTACACTCAGAAGTAAGCAAAAGTAGGGAAGGCAATTGTAAGTACAAAAACTGATAAAGAAAAGGTAAAAAATCTTTGACAAAAGTAGCGAGACTTCGCGAGACTGCATCGGAAACACAACAATAGCTCTTATTATTTAAACTCTTTTACTTTTTAGTAAACAAGGCTAATAATAAACTAAGTAGATTAAATGTTGTATATTTATGTTTACTAAAATACATTTTCAAGTTTCTTATTACCCCATTAGAAGTCGTCATATCCTTTTATAATTTTGCGTACATGTAGTTTGAAGTATCTACTTTGAAATACACAGCATGAGCCATTAAAATTTCAAAGTTGCTTTTTGGCCAAAATAATGGATTTCTATCCCATAGTGTATCGGCGCGTCGCTGTAAGGGATAGCGGCGCCTTTGTATAAAATAGTCCGATTGCAGGCGGCCTTTTTTTATGTTTTTTGTATTATTTCAAAGGGTACCGAATTTGCGCTTTTAAAATGTTCTTAGAATTGCCTGCTATACATATACGCATAAAATATTTTATTTAAATAGGAAAAGTCCTTTTTATCACTTGGTATAATAGTAAATTGTACGTTTTAAATAATATCCATATGAAATGCCATTTCCTGCGGAAAACAAGATTAAAATATCTAAACCTGCATAAATTTACCGCCCTAAAAGCATATTAATTTTTATTATACACTTTTTAATTTTTTTTTAGTTTTTCAGATGTTTTGTCTATGCATAATTTACGCTGGCCTAATACTTATTTATGGTTTTGCATAGACATTAAAATTACGTTTCGGAAACATTACGGTATCAGTTCTCATTATTAGTTACGCAAGCTTCGTTCTAAAGAGTTTTACATAAATATTTTAATGGGAGATATTAGGCAAAATGTGGGAGGTCTTTTAATTAGGGGGAGTTTGGAATGTACACACAAAAAGGAAATATATTAGGTGTTTCGAGATGTCAGCAATATTTTATGCGGGACATGTGTGCAGATACAGATCGCTGAGTTTTAGGCGTTATAGAAATTCTTTTATTTAAGAATGTAATGTGTTGCCTAGCAACGCTGTCATGTATCATTATAAATGTCCAAGTATTATACCTTGACTTATGTGATTTTTGGATGCCAAAATGAAATTAAATCTTTAAATACTCATATATTAGGCGATTTTTATCTAATATTTGAGATATTTAAGAATTTCTACTTGTACTTAAAATATATATATTTTTACCAACTTTAGTAAATAAAAATGATTAGATTACTACAAAACAGACTTACTTATTACATTTTTATAAGTAGTGTTTGTTTAACTAAATTGTTTGAGTTTAACTGAAATTTCTATTTTATTCATAACCTATATCTGGCGTTTACCTATTTAATACCATTTAGGAACTTCTACTTGTAAAATATATTTCTCTACCAACTTTAGGTAAATGAAAATAATCATATTACTATAGAACAGACTTATTGTTACATTTTTAAAAATATTTTGTTTTACTAAATTTGGAAATTTCTATTTAATTTGGACCTATCTAGCGTTACCTATTTAATACCGTTGTAGGAGCTACAACTAATATAATATTTTTTTATCAGTTTGACAGTGCCAAGCGAAGAATAATCATAGTTACCTATGATATGGACAACAAAGCTGTTACCTACGTAATTTAAGTGAAATAATTTGAAACCAACAACATGTTCTCTTAAAATTTTATAAATAATATTTATTCATTAATTTTCATAAAGACAGTATGAAATAAAATATCATACGATACACGTCCGTTAGTGTTATTACAGTACTCGTTTATATTCTCCAGACTCGGCTCCTGCGTCGCCTTGTCCGTAAACATCTCGTACTGTAATAAGTCACCTACCGGACTTATAACGTAAAATACTATTTTCAACCATCCTATTATTGATGTTACGGTAATGGTTCGATATAGCGGTTTTCGCTATTATAAGAGATTTTTGAAAAATTCTTTTTCAGGGCGTTTCTATAGGTCGATTATGACATAAATCTGTGTGCGCGTTTTCCAAAATCCATTTCTTTAATTTATTATTAATAAAAACATATTACGGGACGGTGGAGTGAACAGGGGTGCTGGGTGGGGACGAAACAGTAGAAATCCTACATTAAACACCCAAAAACAGTATTTCACAGTACACACCGCACTTTCTGTTTACAAAAATGTCCAAAAAATTGTTTAAAAAAATTAAAAATAAATAATAGTTCAACAATCCCGCCATGACTGTCACTGCATAAAAAGAAGAGTTTGCAATAGAACTGTAAATGTCTTGCGATGTTGCCAAATAAAGTGAGAAAGTGTCAATAGCTTAAAAAAAGGAAGATACAGGACAAAAATTCATATGAAAAATTAAGTTATTCCTTCTTCCTATTATAATTTGTAGAGAAAAAGGAAAATACCTAAACATAAAGAAGGAGGCATTTCTACAAAAAATACCATTGTTTCTCATGGAAATGGTGGATAATCCCCGAAATAGGCTTGGTGTTAATTCTTCATAAGAAGTTTGGCAACGCTGCTTCTATCAAGACTGTCATTTTCATAATGACGAACTTCATGTTATCAGCTGACCAAAATGAATGCGCCTATTTTCCTTCTTTAATTAATGGCGGACGAGATATCTCATATGTGTGGGATAGTTTTTCGAAAAATTTAATACTTTTCAAAATTAATTTACATTTTTCATGTGCCCCGAGTGCAGTGTATTAATGTTTTTCTTGTGTTTGACGTTGGATTTATACTGTTTTGTCCCCACCCAGCACCCCTGTTCACTCCACCGTCCCGTAAATATGTTTTTATTAATAATACATTATAGAAATGGATTTTGGAAAACGCGCACACAGATTTATGGCATAATCGACCTATAGAAACGCCCTGAAAAAGAATTTTTCAAAATTTCTTATAATAGCGAAAAACGCTATATCGAACTATTACCGATGTTACTAATGAATTTAGTAGTAAGTGCAAAAACCGTTAAAACCGAGGTTAAAACTATAAAAAGGTGAATAGTTGCATGTTTTTTGTAAATGTAAGATATTTTTATGTTCCGTATATCCATGTGAACTCTCCCAGTACTAACCTAAACGTCATAAATACGTACTTCCTGAAAACTGCAATCGTTCTAGCCGATTTATTCGACTGAATAAAAAACAAAGGTTAGTTATATAAAAAGTGTTAGTTTAATATGATGTTTGCAAGGTAAACGCTGCCGTTTATGGAGTTGCTAGAAATAATTTCAGGGTAAATGTTAAAGAGGATTATACAGATACTGATTAAGGATATTTTTAAAATTAGTGGCTATATAAGAAAAAAACGTATAACTAAGAGCGATTGGGAATATAGGCATATGGGGTTAAAACACACCCCCTTATAAAATAGATTAGGAAATTTGGCCAATCAAATCTGAAAATGAAGTTTTATTTTTATTATATCTATAACTAGCTCTAGGAATAAATCTTGGTTCGTTATACAATGTGTCCAAAAAGTTAGAAAACGCTAATTTATCCCAGAGAATTTTAAACTAAACTGACCAAAATTCGGTATTTCAGGGTAAAACCGTAGTATGGTGTTAACCAGAAGTACCTAATTTCGTCCAGTTTGGTTCAAAATTCTCCGAGATATTTAAATGTTTTTGAACTTTTTGTACACAATGTATATGTACAGGGTGTTCATTTAAAAACTTTTCACTCAAGTTATCTTCGAAAAGAGACAGATTTGAAAACACGTCAAGATATTTATTGAGGGGGAACGTTTTTTACAAAAAATTGGACGGCGCCCCTTTAACCCCTTAACCACCAGGGCCACCACCTCAAAATTCTTAAATGAGAAAGCGGGTCGAGTGATACATCATTTTAAAGCTCCTGACAAGACTTTATAACCCTAGAATATGAAGTCAATATCTTCACCTATTACAAAATGGCGGTACTTTAAAAATTACCTAAATACCTGATTTGGATGGTCATATTTCCGAAAGTAATAAAGTTAGATGTATCTAAAGTGGTGTTTTCTTAAAGCTCTTTTAAAGGTCTTTTTAATGGTGATACTGGTAGTAATATACAGGGTAGAAGAAAAAGTACATATTTTTTTATTTAAGAACCCTGTATATTATTTTACCATTTAAAAGATCTTTAAATGAGCTTTAAGAAAATACCACATTAAGTACATCTAACTTTATTAGGTTCGGAAATATGACCATCCAAATCAAGTATTTAGGTAATTTTTAAAGTACCGCCCTTTTGTAATAGGTGAAGATAATAACTTCATATTCTATGGTTATAAAGTACTCGTCAGGAGCTTTAAAATGATGCATCACTCGACGCGCCTTCTCATTTAAGAATTTTGGGGTGGTGGCCCTGGTTTTTAAGGGGTTAAAAAACGATCCCTCTCAATAAATATCTTGACGTGTTTCGGCGATTTTCTCAAATCTGTCTCGTTTTGAAGATAACTTGAGTGGAAAGTTTTTAAATAAACACCCTGTATGTAAAACTACATATTATATTGACCTACAGTAATAGTTTTTAACTCTAAAATATTATTAGATCTAGTATACAATGGGAATATTATAAGTTCTCCCGCCCAGTGGCGTAGCTGGAAGTGAAGTCGGTCTACGGGCCCCATAAAATTTCAGTAAATCAAAATCAAAAAGAGCCTCTCCACCAAAACAGGGCCCTCCCACTAAAACATCATATAGTTTATTGAGGTCGTAGCCTTTCTTTATTAACTTTTGTTGTAGGAAAAAACTTGACCACCAAAAATAAAAAAAATGTCCTTACCTCCAAACGGGACCATTTACGCTATGTCATATAATTTGTTTAAGTCGAGTACCCCGTTTTTTTACTTTTTCCTTTTGAAACAAAGTTGACTACCAAATAAATAAAAAACCAAATATAATATAATAATATTCACCTGTACCTTCTTTTGTATAGATACTCCCCTTTTGGGGCTCCCTTCTAACAGGGGCCCTGGAGCGAGCCGCCTTTCCTGCCCTCCCTAGCTACGCTAGGGGTCCCCCTGTATCTTTTAAATGAGACAAGATGTCAAGATCAAGTAAAATTTAGGGAAAAGGGTTCTACTTTATTTTTTAGGATAAAAATTATCGATTACGTGGCGTACTGCGGGGAAGAGGAGGCTTTAACATCTTTTTTGAAGGTACTTTAATTCTGTACTCAATGCCGCATTGTTTCGGAAAGTCGGCACAATTTGGCTTAAATACTGTACAAACAGTGCGGTTTTAAATGACTTAGAAAGTCTAAAACGGCTGCGCCGATCTTCAAAAACAATTTAGGGAACGAACAGAAACAAAAGGCCTTTAAAGAAGTGCCTTATGACCTTCCCTCTCTAGGAAAAAAAAGGGCTGCTATACCACCTGACCGAAATAATTTTTATGCCGAAAACCAGTTTAAGTAAGACCCTTTTACCCAAATTTTACACGATCTCGATATCTTGTTTCATACAGGGGAGGAAGGACTTTTGATATCCTTATTTTGTAGTAATTGCTAAACAATGAAAAAGATTATTTACAAGATATTTTAATTCAAAATAATTATCCTCTTGATTTTATAAATAATTGTTTCCATGAATTTGAAAATCCAAATATAAGACAAAATCAAAATAGACCTGTTACAAATTTATTTTTATCATACATTCCCGGACTATTAAATAAAATTCAACGAATAGGAAATAAATTTAATATTCGCACAATTTTTAAAACACAAAACACCATTAGATCTCAATTAACAAAAACAAAAACCATACAACTTAAATGAAAATACAAAAATGTTATTTATAAAATACCTTGCGAATGCAATAAGTTTTATATAGGTGAAACTTGTAGACCATTAGCTAAACGCATGAAAGACACAGATCATACATTAAAAACACAGAATTTCATAAATCAAAAATCTGCCAACACGCATTTGATAACAATCACAGAATAAACTGGGATGCTTCTAGTATTTTAGCAAAGGAAACTTGTTCTAAAAAACGCAAAATCAAAGAAAGTATGTTACGTATATATTATTAAATAAAAATAATTGTATAGCATCAATTTCAGTTAATTTAAATAACACTTGGTTGATTTTGCTCGATACTGAAGTATCTTCAGGAAACCTAAAAATCAATTAACTCATTACCTTTTTTGTCTTACAAATAATAAATACACCAGTTACTTATGTCACTCATGACACATATGTCAAACTATTTTCAGTTTGAGATTCTAAAAGCACAAAATTTAATCATTTCTTATTTAAATATTAGTTTGTTTTTTATTTTTATTTTTTAAGTTCATTTTTAACTTGACAACGGTGGCAGACTTGCCACCGAAACGTCGTTTTTAATTAGAATTTTTGGTTTTTGGGGGTTTTCTTTTATTTTGTTTCAGGCGACTGGCTAGTTCATAGGGGTCAATAGGGCTGAACAGGGTTAGCTCGTATACCCCGAGACCAGGACCGAAGCGGTCCCATTCTTTCCAGGCGTGTACCTAACAAAAGACCATCCAATAATAATTGCTTATTATTACTTTTATTGGACTTTTAATTTTAAAAACAAAAATCGTTTAAACAGTGCATGGTAAAAGTAAAATACCTCAAAATTTACTTTACTCCACTCCTGTTTATTCGCAGCATATTAGCTACCCATAACAGCGTTCCAAGTCATGGGAACTGATTCCAAATAGCTTAGGCAAAAATAATTGGCTGTTCTGTCGATATTTTATTTTCTGAACCATTTAAGAGTTTAGGGAGTCTAAACATTACTTTTCCAACCGCAATCATAAACAGGGCAATTTACATTCTTTTATGATTATAATGTTTATTTAGCTAACGAATCTAAGTATATGAGTGAAAGAATGTTGAAAGAAACTGTGTGTATAGTAGATATTATAAAGCAGTTAAAGACTTAATTTAAATTATAACCCAGCAAACACTATTTGCCGGCAATATACATTTTTCATATTGGTATTGCTGGTAAAGCTTTGGCAATTGGTGGCAATATTATGCCAACATCTAATACGCATTAAAAGTAAACCCTAAATAAACACTCAATTTCCAATAAATTTTACATGCAGGCGAATTGCCGGCAACCTTACAAAAAGGCGGCATACCAATCCTGATTAAATAAAGCATGCCTTTTTGTTGCAGGCAAATAAATATTGGATTTTTGAAGGCAAACCTTCAACGCATATTTATACTTTTCAAACCATATTATTAACATTGGTATTTAACTAACATTCGAGCAATTTTTTGATTTGTTTTATTTATAATGGAGGCTAAACAACATTATTTTACGTTTTTTTACATAATTTAAAGGAAATGGCCATTTTCTAACATTTTATTGATGCAAATTATGCAAATAAAAATTAAGTCAAATAAAATGTTTATTATGTATTTTGAGAGAATAAAAATAAAATGATGGTGAAATTAGCTAGGTTAATTTCGACGATTTCGACCGAAGGTTATAAATTCAAATTTCCCGCTTAGCCGAAATACAAGATTTGACAATTTGACAGATGAGGCAACCTTGCTTTGTGCAATTGTTTTCTACGTGGTTTTCTAGCTTTTTAGTTTCTTTTTAAAGAAAAGAGTTTTTATAGTAGACATAATTAAATGTATTCATTACCTAATTAGTGTGTGTTGTGTAATTAATTGGTGATGGCTAGTCAAGAAAGCGGGTTATTTAAGTAGACTGTTAGGAGCTGTAAACATTTTGTTTAAAACCTTTTAAATTTGTAGTTACCTACAAAAATTATATGAAATTAGGGAGTTGCCTTATTGAAAGTTTTAAAGACGTGTTAATAAAAAAAATTATATATATTTAATAGTTTTTTTTGACATTTAACTTCTTTAAAATATTTGTCCCTATGTTTTGGATCTGAAAATTGCGTTTAGGTGTCTTTTAAATACTTACTATTTTAAAGTGTTTTCTTTTGATTTACTATCTTTTTTTTATTTTATTACATACTTTTTATTTTTTTTTTTGGTTTATTGTTACGGTATAAACATTTATATTATGTAATTTTTTATTGATAAAGTTTTTCTGCCTTTTTTCTCATTTTTTTGATTACAAAATTCTAAATATATTATTTAACTTTTGGGACATTCATCTTATAAAACTTGCAATACTTATTTAATGATAAATGCCAGTATATTAAACGCATTTTTTGCCAATAACCTATTAATGATGGATGCCATCATCCTAAATGCATTTTTCATCATAAATTATTAATGACGGATGCCATCACATTATCTGCAACACGTGGCCTAATAACGGCAAATGTCTTTTTGATACCTTTTGCCAATGCCTTGCCATTAAAGACAGCCACAAGTATATCAGGCAGAAATATATGCTATCCTGTGTCCAAAACAATATAAAAATGGTATCTCCCAAATAACATAGGCATTCTCTTAGACAATTGTGATGCTCTAAAAGATTAAAATTTTTATGGTGTCACATCACAGAACTTGTCGCAAGGATCAAACACCCCTGGGTTCCTAAACACTTCAGGAATAGAAGGCAATAAGAACCCGTATGAACTAGCAAGAGCTTGATCATCTAGAAAGTTTAACGGTTCAGAGTTGGTCCTTAAGCTGTACCAAGAGGCGATAAAAAACAACAAATGGATGGTTCCAAGGACAACACCGAGATCGTTCGCATACTCCACCCTGTCATAGACATTTGAAAAACTAACAGCTGAGATCTTCTCTTTGGGACGCTCTTAGTTTGTTGGCAAATTCGCTTTACTGAATTATTTCCCATAGATTGTATACAGTATTTAGTAAAAAGTCCCGTAACTCCAGCCTTGTCTAAATCTATTTAACCAAAATTGACAAACCTAGAGAAAACGTATCTACCTATTAGCCTTTTAAAAATAAAAAAAAGGCGCAACAGATAAAAAGTTATTATTCGTTAAAAAGTGTACAAGTTTAATTTGGCCCACCCTGTATATACCAATGGTTACACAACAGGCAGACTTTGTCGAGAAGAGAACAAAAGTGTTACCAACAGGGTAAACCTTTCGATTCTCCTCTAAAATTAGGCTTTTAACATTTTTAGGACAAACAATAAATACTAGACTTGACATTCCTACTGTGCTGTGTTGCCAAATTTCCTCCTTCACGGCTCATAAGTTTAAGAAGGCTGTGCGTTTGTCAAATAAACGATATTTCCATGACAATCTCTTTAAAACAGTTCAATCCTATTGCCGGACCTTGTATTAAGAAACTTCTCATCTAAAGTAAAAACGCACACAATTCCACAATCAATACGACGATTACCTCCAAGCGCAATTTCTGTTTTCACTCAATTCTAATTGAATATGCTAATCAGATCGGTTCGAAGGTCCGATTATCCAAGGTTAAATAAATCAGCTGTTATGTAGCCATAACATAATTGCCTATCCCTAATCTTATTTACGGTTGCATTTTGCCAGCGACAATTTCCATGTTCTAGGTTAATAAATAAACAATTTATATGCTAATCGGCTGTGTAGTTTAAACTACTTTTTATACATAATCTTAATCACCCACCAAATGTTATATAATTAAATGGAAACGTAATAATAATACTTAATTGTGATTTTTGCATATTAGTACTATAAAAATAGGTGTGGTTTTTAAATGTCATAAATTTTCACTGGCATTTTTTTACTTGCTATAATTTGCATAATTACCTATAATATTTATATAATTAAACTTAAACATCTTTTTTCCTTTTGATTATATTTTATATTATATTTATTATTATTTTAAGTATTAAAATAAAAAAGTAATATGTTTTATTGGCATGTTATAAATACAGAGTGTTACAATTTTAAAAAACTATAAATTTTAAAAACACTTATATAAGTGAAAACTGTCAAACTGGATATAAACCTTTTTTCTACTACTGTATAAATAGGAAAACTTTGTGGTCCTAGCAACGCGAATGATAACGAAAGAGAACCTTCGTGTTACCTGGTAGCTAAGCGTTGCTAGCTACGAAAGTAATATTTTCAGCGCCTGGACAAAAAGTAAGAGTAAAAAAAAAAGAAAATATGCTTGTGGGAAATATTAGGATTTATTTATAAAAAGTAACTAATTTATGACAAAATATTTTAAAAAACTAGGTTAGGTATTGACATTAAAAGTAATTGTGCAATTTGAGCAATTAGCAAAAGAAATTGGAGGAATAATACTTGAATTAACAGTTTTTAAATTTGTTGTTGGGGTATCGTTATCACCTTTAACTACGTTAATATTCATATTTTCACTGTTACTTCATTAGAGAAATTTTGGTAGGAATTTCGTGTAAAATCTTCTTTGAAATTTCCACCTTATTACTATAGGATTCAGCAATAGGTATATCCCTCCGCAGCAGAAGAATACTTCCAAACTCCATGCCTTTTTAAGTCCAAAATATCGACATCCGAAGCATTGGCAAGGAACGTAGTTGACGTTCTTCTAAAAGAATGGCCAGTGTATCTACTGATGTCTTCAAGCTTCAAAAACTTCGCAATTTCTTTAGGTACATTTGAAATAGTGTGCTTTCCAATTACTTGATTAACACATTTACCTCTTTCATAACGATACAATAAGCGCTCATCTAGAGCATTCCTTGGTCTTAGCTTAATATATTCCTGTAGAAATCTGACATAAGGAACGGAGCCTTCATCGTTGGTTACTACAAAGTTTCTTTTAACTTTATTTTTAGATTCCACTATTTTTACTATAGCCACGTCATTTCTTATTTCTACAGCACTGAGCTTCATTCTGTATATTTCGTCTGTCCGGCATGCCCCAGCCACTTCCATAATGGCTATTACTTTCATTGCTAAGTAACTTTGATCAGGCGCGTTAAGTAAAAACTTTATGATTTCTTCTTTTTAAAATTTTTGACTTTTTACCTCATACCCATCGTTTTTCTTTTAATAAAAGCAACTAGTTTCGTGAACTCCGAAATATCTTGATTTTTGTTTACGGAAATTGTTAACTTGAGCATGGAATATACAGACCAGAGGGTTGGTGGTGATAAATACTCGGATTTTCTTGAAAATAGGCCAACGTTACATTTCCGTCAATCCGCCCCACATTTTAGGAAGCCATTCAGAAAACGATTTATATGTTTGATGGTACCTCTCTTTAGATTTGTCAGGCAGAAGTAAGGCACACGCAAGGTCAGCTGCCTTTTGAATGCCATTTTCATATTCATTTAACATTTTAAAATGGGAATGGATTTATACTAAATTAACAATAATTCAATATCTGACATGTGCTGATGACAGACAATGTTAACAATAAATGTGTTGCTATGGATTAATTTTTAACAGGTAAAATTTCAAAATCTCTGATATTTCTATTAAAACATTATGTTAATGATTATTAAATTATGCGATACATAGAACAGTAGCAGAAAAATATAATACATTACACGATGCGAAAGGCCTTTCAAGTGTTCGGAGGTTTAAATAGCCTCGGCTTCGCCTCGGCCATTTAAAACCACCTCACACCAAAAAGTAAACTTTTGCATCTTGTAATGTAAATAACTATTTCTTTTGTTGTTACAGGCATATAAAAGTGCAAAATAAAGAAAACCTTTTGGAACAAGGACTAATCAAATTTAACTAGTATAAAATTTAGTATAGAGTATATGACTTTACATCCGCCTGATATAAAGATAATTATAAAACCGTATTTGCAACTCTGCAACCACAATTGCAGACTATTTGTCAAGATAAAGAAAGCTGCAATAATGGCGCTCATGCAAAAGCTCCATATATCTTCTATATTAGAGCTTATTATACTACAAGGCTGCCCAGGCATAATCTAAAAACTCCTTTTGAATGTGCGACACATCGTTTTCACGCTAGCCGTTAAATTAATTTGCAATAAAATTATACATTCGTGATCCGAGGTTCATGAATACTTATATTTTAATGACATGCATTGCGCTTGTGTAATACACAGTCTTGGACTGAATTGTAAAGATAGAATGCCGTGTTGTGTAATTTATTTTATTTATAAAATCTATGTAGTTCCTTACAAGAGCTTTTTTTGTACAACCTAAAACTTTAGGTTTGAAAATATTAGTTGGTTTAAAGTATCTGTTGCAAAATATTTAAAATACCTACCTAAATGTGCTCCTGAACTTGCACCTATTTTAACTAGGCCCTTTCGAATTTACGGGTATTTATCCAGACAGCTGGAAAGCTGCACGTGTCCAGCCTATTCCAAAGAAAGGATCTAAATCTCTTCCATCCAACTATAGACCCATTTCACCCCTCTTAATGCTCTTAAAGTAATGGAGAAATCCATTAACTCGCAAATTCTTAGGTATTTAGAAAAACATAAAATTTTACATGACAGGCAATAAGGATTTCGTCACCAGAGATCAACAGCAGATCCTCTTTCCTTCGTTTCACACAACTGGAACCAGTCTCTTGAGCTTTTAGGTGAGTCCCAGATCGTTGCTCTTGATATATCTAAGCTTTCGACCAGGTCTGACTTGACGCACTTCTCAATAAACTTCCCTCCTACGGTCTGCCAACTAAACTCTGCTCTTGGCTCTCCAGTTATCTTTTTCATCGACGTATATCAGTCATTGTTAATGGCCACTCTTCAAGCTTTCACGAAATTAATGCTGGAGTGCCTCAGGGTTCAGTACTAGCGCCAACTTTGTTTCTTATTCACATCAACGATCTTCCTCTTTTTCCACAAGCAATCCCATTCATAGTTATGCTGACGATGGTACCCTTTACTCCACTTTTCAGGTTCTTAAACCAATCTCTGAACCCGACTTGGAAAGCAAACGCGGGGCGATGCAGATGTCTCTTTCGCAGGATCTCAATTTAATATTGGATTGGGGCTCCAAAAAATCTCGTTCAACTTAATGCATCCAAAACACAATCATGTTCCTTGTCACGAAAAAATAATCAAACACTCACTCTTTGCTTATGAGTGGCCAGGTTTTGCAGAGCGGGGGCACGTTCAACCTTGTGGGCGTCACATTTGAGAATAAACTTTAACTGGCATAAACACATTGTATCTATAGCCACCCCGGCTTCAAAAAAGCTTGGATTTCTTTTCCGAGCCAAAAAGTATTTTTCTCCTTCCAATTTATACACTTTGTATATGTCCCAAATTTGACCCTCTCTGAAATATTGTTCTCATGTCTGGGGAATGGCATCCCCTACAACCCTCAGCCATTCAAAGAAGAGCTGTTCGTCTTATTATTGATCCTTTACTTACTCAAAGACTCCCTTCTCTTGCCCATCGTCGAGCTAAGTGGGAGATCTATCGCTCTTTAATAGATACTTTTACGGCTTCTGCTTCGACGAATTATCCAGTATAGTCCCTCCTCTTGCAGCTCCCAACAGAGAAACTCATGGTGCCGCACGTATGCATCCCTATACGGTCCAATTGCAGATAAATGCTTCCTCGAACGTCATTCGTGTTGATTTCATATGATTTTGATATTTTTATACAAAATATGAATTGGAAAAATAGATAAAAAAACTTTAAAACATGCCACACCAACAACAGCACACAAAACAGGACGAATTAAAAGTGAGTTTTTTCATTTGATGTCTACTGTGAAGTTGGATGCAAAACTGCCACATGCCAATTATATACATTGCATCGATTGTTGAATTATTTGTTTTCTTTTTGGAATTTCTGGGAGCTACGAGCTCGATTATCCAGATTTTCTGCCGACTAAGCCCTGGAAAGCATAGTTCGGCAGGGGGAGAGTGGTGGATTGGACCTGAAGGGATCAAAACCAAGAAAAAAATTGAGAGAGACAGAGAGAGAGGGACTTTTAAGCCGCTTTGTTTTTAAGCCAACTTCAACTATTCGATATAAACGTAGTAACTGTATACATATTATAAGACCAGCGTTTGCAAGGCTAATTTTATGCATTTTATAATAAAATGTGTTGTTTTTATACATGCTATAAAGTTGATGGTTTTAAGGATAAGGTAAAAAATCTTGTACAATGAGGGATGTGTTGGGTGGAATTTACTTTAAATCAACAATATTTATTATTACTTTGTTGAACAAGCCTGATAAATAAATTATTAAAATTACTGACTAAATGGCGAAGGTTTTATAATAAATAATAATAAATTTATGGCAAATGTAACATTGATATTTGCAATTAATTACTGACTGTTGTTTAAATTTTTATAAAATATTAACACAAAATATTTTTGTCACAAACCAAAAATGACATATTTTCTGACTTTTTTGTATTTTTTCAAAAACTGAAGATATCCAAACGATGTATTTTAACTTGGAGAATTTAAAAATCGTAATAAGAAAACAATTGCATAAAAAGAGTAACGCCTCTTTCGCAGGATCTTAATTTAATATTGATGGGGCGCTAAAAGTCTCGTCCATTTTAATGCATCCAAAACACAATCATGTTCCTTGTCGCGAAAAGAGTCATCAAATACTCATTCTCTACTTATGAGCGGCCAAGTTTTACAGAGCAATTCAATTCATACTTCAATCTTGTGGGCGTCACATTTGAAAGTAACCTTAACTGGCATAAACACATTGTATCTATAGCCACGACAGCTTCAAAAAAGCTTGGATTTCTCTTTCGAGCCAAAAAGTATTTTTCCCCTTCTAATTTATACACTTTATATGTGTCCCAAATCCGACCTCCTTTGGAATATTGTTCTCATATCTGCGGCATGGCTTCCTCCACAACCTTAAGCATTCTGGATTCTATTCAAAGAGGAGCTATTCGTCTCATTAATGATCCTTCACTTACAGAAAGGCTTTCCACTCTTGGCCATCGTCGGGCTGTGTGGGATTTATCGCTTTTTTATAGGTACTTCCATGGCTTCTGCTCTGAAGAATTGTCCAGTATAGTTCCTCCACTCACGGTTCCCAACAGAGAAACTCGTGGTTCCGCGCGTATGCATCCCTATACGGTCCAACTGGACAGGCCCCGAACTTCTCACTCTGTTCGTGCTTTTATCCCTAGAGTTTCTAGAATGTGGAACCTGTTACCCAGCAGAGGTCTTTCCTTCCACCCCAAATCTTCAAGTATTTAAGTCCCTTGTCAAAAAACTCCCTTTACCTTCGCTTAAGACAACCCACGGTACGTTAGTATTTAGACTTTTAGCTTTCGTGGTTTGTCCAAAGATAAAGTTTGTCGCACTCGGCTGTCGCCTCGTGCTACAATATTCCCACGCGTGTGAAATTAGTCATTTTCCACACTTGCAATGTAAAATACTATTCTTTTCTGTCAAAAACAGAAATTACATTTTTTGGTATCGCATTGCGACAGTAGGGGAATTATTCCGTTTTTCTTAGGTAAACCTTTTTCTTTATTATTTTACGTATTAAGCTCAATTTTAAAACAATATTATATTATTACCGCAATATAATACTTAATAATATAACTTGTAGATAATATAAAGACGCTACTTCAAATGAAGTATTTTAGAGCACAATGCAGAATATGCATAATTTAACTCTAAATAATAGAGCAGACAGAGACAGGCCATTACACGGTCAATATCCATAAATCAATCAAGCAATACTGTTTCATGCAACGCAATTGTCTCTGGCTTAATTCTAAGATTATTCCAAAATCCGTCTAAAACGCTTAATGCCAATAAAGCCCTTCTACATTGCAGGCTAGATTTAGTTGAACTCCTATTTAAGCTTAAGTAACTTTTTGTCGGTGATTGACTTTTCAACACTTTTTATTATAAAACTGTTTGTTAAATGCATAGCTATTGTTATGTCGGGCTGTGGGGGATTTATCGTTTTTATAGGTACTCCTTGGCTTCTGCTCTAAAGAATTGTCCAGTATGGTTCCTCCACTTACGGTTCCCAACAGAGTAACTCCGTGGTTCCGCGTGTATGCATCCCTATACGGTCCAGCTGGACAGGCCCCGAACATTCCACTTTGTTCGTTCTTTTATCCCTAGAGCTTCTAGATTGTGGAACCTGCTGACTGCAGAGGTCTTTCCTTCCCCCCAAATCTTCAAGTATTTAAAGTCCCATGCATCAACAAACTCCCTCTTACCTCGCTTAAGACACCCACGGTACGTTAGTATTTAGGCTTTAGCCTTCGTGGTTTGTCCAAAAGATAAAAAAAAAAAAAAAATTACATGGGATTTCCTTTATGGCCAGCCTGGCAATGCACCACCCAGTATACATTATAGACATTGTTTAATTTGATTAATTATTAAAATAATAATTAAATTAGTTAGTTACAAATTCTCTAATTTTCAGTTACATTGTAAACAATTTCTAGCTGGAAATAGGGATTAATTGAATATGATTATTGTTAGTATATAATACCTCATTATTCTGGTAATAATTATTGCAGTATGTTAATAGACATAACAACATGCAGATTAAATTGGGGCTTATATGATACACAATGTGCCAAGCTATTTTAGGATCTGTGATGAATTTGACGAACTGTTTTCTAAAGAATAAAACATACTGAAATTTTATTATTCTTTCTAGTTAACTTAATATGATGCCAAAAAAATTAGACTAAAATATTTATGTTTAAGAATTGTTTTTCCATAATTATTTACTTTACTTTTTTACTATCACCGTGTTTTAAATTTGCCGTTTAGCCTTTTTCTCTTTGAGCATTCGATATTTTTAATCCCTAATCTTGTGGGCGTCACATTTGAAAGTAACCCTTAACTGGCATAAACACATTGTATCTGCATAATACGGCAGCTTACAAAAAGCTTTGATTTCTCTTTCAGGCCCAAAGTAATTTTCCCATCTAATTCTACACTTTATACTTGTGTCCCAAGTTGACCTCTTAGATACTGTTCTCATATCTGGGGCATGACATTCCCCCTACCATCCTAAGCATTCTTGATTTCATTCGAGGGCTATTCGTCTCTGTTCAATGATCTTCGCCTGAAAGGCTTGTGAAGCTATGGGATGTCCCATATGTGCAATTTAGTAATATAACTATTAACAATCCAGAATCCCGAATACTAACCAAAAAAGTATTGATCCGAATACAGAATGAAAAACACACACATTTATTCAAATGGTATTCGAATACCAGCCAAATGTATTTGGAATGGGATTCCAAATAGCGAGTAGGTATTCAAATACTACCCAACTCTGAGCCCATGTTTACCCATAATTTTTAAAACCCATACATATTATAGCAGGATGGAACCCACATTAAAAGTTGATATAAAACGAAAATTTAAGAAAAAAATGAATTACGGGCGATTAAAGTTTGGAAAGGGTAAAAGGGGGTAGGCAGTATGGATTTCGCCACAAAAGATCTACAGCAGATCTTCTTTCCTTCATATCAACACTGCTGGAATCAGTCTCTTGAGTTTCTAGGTGAGTCCCAGATCGTTGCTCTTGATATATCCAAAGCTTTTGACCAGGCCTGGCATGCCGCACTTCTTAACAAACTTCCCTCCTATGGTATTTCAACTAAACTCTGTACTTGGCTCTCTAGTTATCTATCTGATCGACGTATATCAGTTATTGTAGACGGCCATTGTTCAAGCTTTCACCAAGTTAATGCTGGAGTGCCTCAGGGCTCAGTTCTGGCACCAACATTATTTCTTCTTCATATCAACGACCTTCTCTCGTCCACAACTAATTCCATTCATAGTTTCGCCGACGATAGTACCCTTCACTCCAGCTTTCAGGTTCCTAAACCCATCACTAAACCTGATTTGGAAAACAAACGCAGAGCGATGCAGATATCTCTTTCGCAGGATCTTAATTTAATATTGGATTGGGGCGCCAAAAATCTCGTCCACTTTAATGCATCCAAAACACAATCATGTTCCTTGTCGCGAAAAGAGTCACCAAATACTCATCCTCTACTAATGAGCGGCCAAGTTTTACAGAGCAAAGACACCTTCAATCTTGTGGGCGTCACATTTGAAAGTAACCTTAATTGGCATAAACACATTGTATCTATAGCCACGGCGGCTTCAAAAAAGCTTGGATTTCTCTTTCGAGCCAGGAAGTATTTTTCCCCTTCTAATTTATACACTTTGTATGTGTCCCAAATCCGACCTCCCTTGGAGTATTGTTCTCATATCTGGGGCATGGCTTCCCCACAACCCTAAGCATTCTGGATTCTATTCAAAAAGAGCTATTCGTCTCATTAATGATCCTTCACTTACAGAAAGGCTTCCATCTCTTGCCCATCGTCGGGCTGTGGGGGATCTATCGCTTTTTATAGGTACTTCCATGGCTTCTGCTCTGAAGAATTGTCCAGTAGTAGTTCCTCCACTCACGGTTCCCAACAGAGAAACTCGTGGTTCCGCGCGTATGCATCTCTATACGGTCCAACTGGACAGGCCCCGAACTTCCCACTTTGTTCGTTCTTTTATCCCTAGAGTTTCTAGAATGTGGAACCTGCTGCCCGCGGAGGTCTTTCCTTTCCCCCAAATCTTCAAGTATTTAAGTCCCGTGTCAACAAACTTCCTCTTACCTTGCTTAAGACACCCACGGTACGTTAGTATTTAGGCTTTTAGTCTTCGTGGTTTGTCCAAAGATTAAAAAAAATGGTAAATAATCGTGTTTTCGATTTACGGCAAAACTACACACCCTATAAAAAAGTTAAATAGAAAAATTGCAGGTAATATAAAGATCTATAACTATAGTATTTACTCTATTATACATAACCTCAAAATTTATGTAAAAAAATTAAATAACCAAGCTTTTGGATTTTATTTTTATCTGCTACAAACAAGAAAATATTTTATGAAACTAGGTAAAACTTACGTTTGTATGTCACAAGTCTTTTTAACTTTTGTCGAGGACAAGTAACACATCTATTGCGACTCCCTGAACTTCCCGCAACTCGATATACGGGGTAGGCCAGATAAAACTTACAGTACACTTTTTAACTAATAATAACTTTTTTATTTGTTAAGCCAATCTTTTATTTTTAAAAGGGCTAATGGTGAATATGATTCTCCTTAGGTTTACCAATTTTGGTAAAATAGATTTAAACAAGGACTGGACTTACAGGACTTTTTCCAAAATACTGTATTTACCCTCGTTGCAAAAGAAATCTGATTTATCCACTAATGAAAAGCTAATACGTTTTTCTTGTGGTGACAAACCATGCAGGAAATGATTTAGTAAAATTGAATCTACCAACAATTTAAAAATTTAGGGAATTATAAATATTTTTAATAAATAATGCTCCCATAAAGCATAGATTTCTCTCGATTTCCAAAAATAACTTTTTTTAGTGTCCTTTAAGAATAAAAAATGCGAGGTTACCATGGTTACTGAGTTGGATGCTGACCAAATTTAACAGTACATTAATTAAAAATAAACGCATTAGCCTAATTGTAGATAATTTTTGTTTTGCAACGTGCTAAAGTTTAAAGCATCATTTTGGAAAAAATCCCGTAAGTCCAGTCCTGTATAAATCTGTTTGACCAAAATTGGCAAACCTAGAGAAACCATATCTACCTACTAGCCCTTCAAAAATGAAACAGATGGGTGCAACAGATTAAAAGTTAATATTACTTAAAAAGTGTGCAAGTTTAATTTGGTTCACACTGTACATATTGTTCGAAACTGTAACAGTGAGGAGGCGCGTGGAGGTCAAATTGATCAGCCGCAAGAAACGTTAAATTTTTGAATAAATGGTGTTGTTTTTTGTTATGAGCATATACCTAACAAGATTTTGGGAAGGTACCTAGATATTTCTTTTCTAATTGTAAGAAATTTCAAAGTTATTACAAAATAGACAAAACTGGAGGTCAATTTGACCCCTGTGCACCTCCTTAAGGGTTAGTGATAAAAACTAAACACTTGTATTTATTTTCCACGGCTCTTCCTATGGATCGCAGTTAATGATACTGTACTCTATCTCTAATAATATTTTAGCAACGCGATACCACTCTATCCTGGTAAGAGTAGCTTTCCAGTGACGAAAATTTTTGTGCCTCACGCTCCAGGGCTTAAAGTTCTTGATCTGCTGCAAAGAAGTTAGTCACTGAAACGCACCCCCGACAAGGATAGAGAGATAACTTTAAGAAATTTTAAAATTTTGTTTTTTTTATCCTTCTCTTGGCTATATAATATGTCTCTTTTTAATATCTAATTTTATTTCAAACAAATAATTTTAAAAAATCCATTCTTAACCATAAAAAACACGTTAAAACCCGAAAACCAAAAGAGGGGTTGGTGTATATGGGCGCAAGGGGGAAAGAAAAAAGGAGTAGCTGAGGGGTGCACTCTTTCGTCACTGGAACGGCATAAACCTGTCACATCTGTCAAAAAGCCAAAGCTCGCGCGCAAATTTGACCGTGTGTATTAAAAACTGCCACATCTGGCTTGGCATGCGACTCGATGTCTGAGTTTGATTTTAAGTGGCGCGCGTCGTGCAAACTTGTGCATGTGTAGGACACGTCAGTTAACGTTTCAGTTTAGGAACGTCGTTTACGGGGTTATATTGTTGGTTTTGAGTTAACAAAATGGCTCTTTGGCGTCAGGAGGATGTACTGCGTGATTTTATAGATATGTACCAAGGTTATCCATGTTTTTGAAAGTTAAAAGTAATGAATACATTAAAAAAATAAAAAATATTTTTGATGAATTACGCTTATGTTCAAGTTGATCACACCACCAGCTGCCAAAACTGACGCTGATCTGACAGGTACATCTGAATCGTGTGTATCAAAAGCTTGATTTGACATTTGCTTTCATGCAAGTGCGTTTCAGGTTTGCATGACCGTGTATTCGCCGGTTCAAGTAGAACGAAATGCTCCTGAGCTACTCGGGAGCGCTCTGTATGCGTCACTGGATAGCTACTCTGGTAAACAGGTCAATTGCAGATAATTATTGTTATTATATAGAACAATACCTCATTAATGTAGTAATAATTATAACTGGATACTAATACCCATTACCTATATGTAATAAGTAGTAGCTTGAGCTCAATTGGTATTAGGTGCTCAAAGAGAATCTCGAATTAATCTAAGGATTAGGACAGAGACAATTATGTTACATGGATCAATAATGCTTGATAGATTTATGTTTGTTACAGGCCAGATGATGACCCATTGTTGGCTAAACCTACATATACAGGGTGTCGAGTAGGGGCTTGCAGTCCATGGAAGCTAGAGATGCGGTGATTTCCCTAAAAACAAAATTACTAAACATCACCCTCTAAAATGAACATGAAGAGTGATCAAACAAACGGCGAAAAATAAGACAACTTTAAAAGTAAAACATAATTTTTAAATAAGCTTTAAAAATGATAAACGAAAAATACTGGTTTTATTGTAAAAAAGCGTCTGGCACTCAATATACGAGAAGTATGGCACAAAGCGCCCACGCTTTTTACACTAATCCTAGTATTTTTTGTTCCATACCCATATAACATTTTTTGCCGACGTTGTGCAATTAATTTACTGGCATTGCCAACACTCTTTAATGGCAAGGCATTGGCAAAAAGGTATCAAAAAGACGCGAAAGTGGGCAATTGGCCGTTATTAGGCCCGTGTTGCAGATAAAGTGATGGCATCCGTCATTAATAAGTTATTGGCAAAAAAATGCCTTTAAGATGATGGCATCCATCATTAATAAGATATTGGCAAAAAGATAACAAAAAGACACGAGAGTTGGCAAATGCAGATACTCCCAAGCAGCAAGCTGACGTCTTATTGACGAAAATTGTCGCATAACTTTTTTTTAAAAGCTAAAATGATGCGATATTTTATTTGAAAATTAAAATAGGAAAAACTCCTTACTGCATGCAATTTCCTTGCAATGCAAAGTACCATCTCTCGGAACACTGTCCAACTTGGAGATGAAAATTTTTATACTAGCCGAAGATATTTCTTTTAAAGCTAAGTGAGATCACCTACCGCAGACCGCTCTCGAATTATTTTAGTCTAATGGGTACGGTTTAGACGATAAAAAGCGAAGATATTGCAGAAACGTAGTATTCTGTTTTATGTCCATTACGCCATCTATCGGTATGTCAAAAAACTTTTAAATATATATAATATTTTTTATTAATACTTCTTTAAAACTTTTAATAAAGTTTTAAACAAATTGTTTACAGCTCCTAACAGTCTACTTGAATATCTTGCCTTCTCGACTAGCCATCACCAATTAATCACACAACACACACTTATTAGGTAATGAATACATTTAATTATGTCTATTAAAATACTCTTTTCTTTAAAACAGAAACTAAAAAGCTAGAAAACCACGTAGAAAACAAATGCACAAAGCGGTCACCTTCGGTCGAAATTAACGTAGCTAATTTTACCATCATTTTATTTTTATTCGCTCCAAAATACATAAGAAACATTTTGTTTGACCTAATTTTTATTTGCATGATTTTTTAACAATAAAATGTTAAGAAAAAGGCCATTTCCTTTAAATTATGTAAAAAAACATAAAATAACTTTGTTTAGCTGCCATTATAAATGAAACAGATCAAAAAAATTGCTTTAATGTTAGTTAAATACCAATGTTAATAATATGGTTTAAAAAGTATGAATATGCGTTGAACGTTTGCCTTCAAAAATCCAATATTTATTTGCCTGCAACAAAACCGCGTGCTTTATTTAATCAGGATTGGTATGCCGCCATTTTTGTATGATTGCCGGCAATTCGCCTGCATGTAAAATTTATTGACAATTAAGTGTTTATTTAGGGTTGACTTTTTAATGCGTATAAGATGTTGGCATAATATTGCCACTAATTGCCAATGCTTTACCATCAATGCCAATATGAAAAATGTACATTGCCGGCAAATAGTGTTTGCTGGGTATTTTTAGGATTATTTAAAAAAATTATTTTAGTTCAGTGTGCGGTAAAAAAATATTTTTTAGTGTTTTTTTTTAAATCCATTTATTTTTCACTATCTACTTTGATTTTATGTCAAAACTATATTTTTTTATAATTTCTCGTCATTACTATTGTAAATCTTCAACAGAGGGCGGACAGTTGAAGAAGTAGTTACATATGTACATACAAACATATAAGCAAAGCTTATAAAAGCTTGTTAAAAATAAAAACGTTTCCCATATGACGCCAACTTACATAGACATTTTGTATAATTTAAAGCTAGCTTCCAAATTAAGCAACTTTTTATATGGAGAAGTTGCGTAAATCATAATTATTTTCCCATTCTCGAACACCCTGTATAATTGTTTTTAATTATAGAATATACTGAAAATGACACAAGTTATTTTATTTAAGCATATTATTATATTTTGTGTCGACCATTTTTTTTTATAACGCCAAATTTATTAAGTTTTGTTATTTTACGTCTCCAAATTCCATACCTTCCCTAAAAGCATTTTTTGTTTTAAGCGCGCTTCATTTTTATTAAAATATAAAAAGAAAATAATAATAATGAAATGTACTTTTTATTTAAGGTATTTAATTATTCTTAAGTCGCAGAAACTTATGAAAAATGGTTTAATTTAGCTTACTATCTTTCGAATTTTATTCCGATTTTAATATGATTAATTTTATTTATACCTTGAAATTAAATAAGTTTATTTTTTCCAGACTTGCAACAATTCCCCGAACATTCGTCCAAACTAACGAACCCGTTTGCGCGCTCGTTTGACGTTAAAAACCAATAAGCTCTAGGTTTGTTCCTACATCAGTCAGGAACAGTTTGCAAGCCATCAGGCTCATGCGTAGTAGATAAAATCCATTGAATTTTGTCTCGTGCGCATGCTCTGACAGTTTGCAAACGGTTTCTAACTGCTGTTGGAACAAGCCTTTTGAATCACCGGCGAATCATTCGTCAGCGTCCACGTCCGAGCTATGTGCGGAGCGGCACGGTGAATTGTTGCAAGTCAGGGCGCTTAATAATAGCTTTGTTCGCGGGTTTGATTCTGAACCGGTTCTGGGACTATTCGCATGCGCAGTGAAAAAAGCAGCGTTTGCGGTTAGTAAAATCCTGAATTTTTAGTAACAGTTCTGTGTTCGCGGGTTACAATGGAATCAGTTCGTTACCGGTTCGTAACCTGATTAGCAGTCCTGGGATTTTTGTTGGAACTAAAAGTTCAGTTCGGAATTTCATGCGCATTGTCGACATGGTCAGCTGTTTTCTGTTTTTGTGGTACAGAAATAAACCGTTGTATTAGAGTTTATTTGTTTCTGCCACTTTTTATGCGGGTTAATATACCTGTTGAATATTTTTTTTATATTTTTGTGATTCTGAGCGTATAGAAACAAAGGATTTTTAATTTTATTCCGTATGAATGTATGTATGCAATAAAATAAATAAAGATTTAATTAAAAAATATAGACAATATTACAAGAATTTACCATTTCTTGTTGTTTGAATTTTATCTTTAGTTAAATACACATACTTATGTTAAAAACGAGAGGAGGCAGGGAATCCCTCGTCTTCCGCCGAGAGACCTCGAGTGGCTTTCGACAGTATAACAATTTACCTTTTTGTTTGAATTTAATTTTTTTGTGTACCTAGTATCCAATTTAACCATGAAAAATCCCGACCAAAAAGGCTAGGTTAGAATACATCCTCAGCTGTATAGAAAATCGTTCGCGGTAAATAAAAATTCCGAACTAATAAATAACTAGACATGCGCTTTAAAACAATTCTAAACCAGTTCGGTTCTGGTTCAGAATCAATTCATTACTAGACCCGCGAACAAAGCTATTATACTCAGCGCTCTTAAACTCGGCTTGATACGCTGCCGCATGTATAGATGAAATCATTTGCGGATAAACTATATAAGTTACTTCTGTATCTTGTCGTGTTCTCGTATAATATAAGCAATTCGTAATATATCTATTGAAATTAGCAATATTATTTGAATAAAGTAAACGTATTTATAGATTCGACATCCGCAAACCGCCATCCTGCTGCTTAGTGCAGCGTTAACTGCCTAATCACTCAGGAAGGAAGATCCGTGTTTGCAGTGCATATAATCGATTTATTGCGCGCAATCACATGGAAATGACATAATTTATGCCAAGGAGCAATTATACCGTGTGGTGATTATAAACTGTCAAAGAATTAGCACAGTTGGTGGTCATATTTTTAGTCGCTAAATAGAAAAGAACCTAACAAGTACTTTAAGAGTGTACTAAATCAGGAATAACTTCCTGAGGTGACTGTATTGACATAAATTATCAGAATACCCAGATGCGAAACTAAGCGTGTTCGTTGAAATCGCTCACCACTATGGTCCCTCCCACTGCGTGGTGGATATACACCCCACGATTTAGTACGTGACCCAATGCTCATCTAGGTGTCAGTTAGTTCCATATTTTTGTTCGTATAGAACGTGAGCATAAGTTAGTTAATTGTGTTTAGTTGTTTGTGAAATTTTATATTTTTTATTATTAAAGTGTTAGTATAGTCACCGAGAGCGGATCACTTTTCAGATTCCCAAAGGACCACTATTATTTTAGGACTATTTAACATAAATACAAAGCTTTTACAAATTACTTAGATATGCTACTAAAGTTATTGATATTAATCAGTATGTGCCTTAACAGAGGAAAATATTTTTTTATTTATAGCCGCACTGTCATTTAAAAGGCTATATTTCAAATTTAAATAATGAGGTGTTTTTTCAGTATTTAAAAAATTACATACTTCCAAATAAAAAAAACAAATCAATTATGTTTGGGTATAACTAAGCAGTTTTTAGGCAAGGTTTTTTTAATGGCTTTTTATCAAACATTCTAAACCCCCATTAGTTTAATCGTTTTTAAAAATGTTTTGTGCAACCAGGTATAGACATTTTATTACAGGTAGATCCAAACGAGACATCTGCTAACAATATTTTACCGTTCAAAGAATGGGTAAAATTTTTAGTTTGTAAATTCCCAATTAGTGTATTATTCTTTTGTTCCATTTTTCACACATAAAAAAAGCTGCATAATTAGTTACTATAAAAGTCTATCTCTCCTTAGCGCCTTGGTGCGGTTTAACCTTTACAAATTTAAAATATTACGATCCATACATTGTTGCAGATGTTCCATTTATTCTTTCTCAAGGTCATAAAAACAAGTAAGCGTAATTTGCTCACTGTCGCATCTGTATATTCTGATAGTTTGTGGTATTGATGTGTTACCTATTTTAAAATACAGAGTGGTCAAAAATAAATGTTAAAAGCCATGGGCGTAGCTACGATTCTAATGTATATTCTAGAAATGCAGGGTAATGCGAAATGTCGTTGAAAACATTTATGAGCAGATTCTACTATCAGAAAAAGGAAAGTTTATATGAACATGGGTCCCCAAATTTTTTGTTTTCAAGTGTTAAACCTTTTAAAAATACCTACTTTAGTAAGAATTGTAAGACTCAGTTTTTAAAATTTCTCTTTGCTCAATTATTCAGAATAAGGACGCTCAACTTGGCGTTAATTTAACCAACTTTTTATCTCTTATAAAAACCAAGATATCAATGCTAAAACATCAGATTTGTAACACCTTGTATAGCAAAAACATCAAATTTAAAATTCAAAAAAGTTAAAAAGCCATCATGCCCTTAGTTTGGTGCAATGTCGTGCAAATCGTGATTGTAAATTACACGGTGTACACACACAACTAATTGCATATTAATGCCGGGGTCGCTAAAACAGTGGTCGAGAGTTGAGTGCATTTTCCGATAGAGCGGATAATCCTGCGACCGGGATCCTTTCCGTAATTAATTCATAGTCCTTGACGCTCTTAACAATGATATGAATATCGGGAAGGAGCTTAAAACATTTAACGTGCGAACAGTTAAAGCCACCCATATAACATTTTTTGCCGGCGTTGTACATTTAATTTACTGGCATTGCCAACACTCTTTAATGGCAAGGCATTGGCAAAAAGGTATCAAAAAGACGCGAAAGTGGGCAATTGGCCGTTATTAGGCCACGTGTTGCAGATAATGTGATGGCATCCGTCATTAATAAGTTATTGGCAAAAAATGCGTTTAAGATGATGGCATTCATCATTAATAAGTTATTGGTAAAAAGATAACAAAAAGACGAAAGTGGGCAAATGCAGATACTCCCAAGCAGCAAGCTGACGTCTTATTGACGAAAATTGTCGCATATGCTTTTTTTAAAGATAAAATGATGCGATATTTTCTTTGAAAATTAAAATAGGAAAAACTCCTTACTGCATGCAATTTCCTTGCAATGCAAAGTACCATCTCTCGGAACACTGTCCAGCTTGGAGATGCAGATTTTTACACTAGCCGAAGATATTTCTTTCAAAGCCAAGTGAGATCACCTACCGCAGACCCGCTCTCGAATTATTTTTGTCTAATGGGTACGGTTTAGACGATAAAAAGCGAAGATATTGCAGAAAACATAGTAGTTTATTGTCCATCACGCCATCTATCGGTATGTCAAAAAACTATTAAATATATATAATATTTTTTTATTAACACGTCTTTAAATACTTTTTAATAAAGTTTTAAACAAAATGTTTACAGCTCCTAACAGTCTACTTTAATATCTTGCCTTTTCTCGACTAGCCATCACCAATTAATCACACAACACACACTTATTAGGTAATGAATACATTTAATTATGTCTACTAAAAACTCTTTTCTTTAAAAAAAAAACTATAAAAAGCTAGGAAAACCACGCAGAAAACAAGTGCACAAAGCGGTCACTTTCGGTCGAAATTAACGTAGCTATTTTTACCATCATCAAGGCAATTGTAAGTACAAAACCTGATAAAGAAAAAAAGTAAAAAATCTCTGACAAAAGTAGCGAGACTTCGCGAGACTGCATCGGAAACACAACAATAGCTCTTATTATTTAAACTTTTACTTTTTTTAGTAAACACGCTTTTATTCTGAAGTAATAAACTCTTTGTAATAAAAATTATTTTCTAATTTTTAGTTCGGTTGCATATAAAAGCGTGTTTTTTAGTTTTTTTAAACTATTATTTATTTTTCATTTTTTAGTTCGATATATCAATTAGTTTTTAAAAATAAATGCTCCAGTTTATTCACTAAAAAATTCCTTCGCCATTTTGTCAAGAGTAGTATTAGGACACAGAGAATCTGTAAAGGAATTTATTTATCCTGGCGGTCCTAATCAGGGTAACGGGATACTGTTTTAAATTATTGCATTGTCATCGGTCCTTGGTACGTGTGCAAAGTTTCAAAGAAATTGAATCGCTGGGAGTTGGTAAAAATTAGGCTCAAAGATTCCGTTACATAGATAGATAGATAGATAGATACAACCCAAGCTAATAAAAGCGTGTTAAAAACGAAATCAACAGAAGGGTTTGCATATATTTAAATATCAATTTATATCTTATGAAGAATAAAAGTAAATACTGATTTTTCGTTAACTTTAAAATCGGTGAACCACAGGCAAAAATAAGGTTATGTGTCGAAAGCGCAGACGCAAGATAAATTTCTTAAAAGAGGCTGCAAAATCTCTGTCTAAAACTGCTGCCGTGATCTTTATGTTTAATAACGAGAACCATAAGGCGGCCAAAAAATGTCTGTTATTTTAAGAGGTGCAAAATGTCTCTATTACTTTTACTCATAAGCAACCAACTTTATTCAAAATTTTAATAAAACTTTCTTCAGGTATTCAAAAATTCCCTAAATCCCTTTAATATTCCATTCAAATTTCCGTTTCTAAAAATAGAAACGGCTTAGGCTGTATTGACAAAATACTTAAGTTATTTAAAGAATCTACCTGGCAATAACGCCTCTACCCACACATGGCTCGAAGAGCCGCTCCTATTGATTATATTTTAAAAATTTAGTGTGCAATAAAGCAATCTATTATTAGCTAGTTTTCTATTGACGTGTAGATATAGAAGTCTACAGGTGGCTAGAGAATAAAACAATAAACTTAAAATATAATATAATAGTTAAAATAATAACAATATACAGTAACCGCCAAAAATATTGAACCCTCTGGAAAACTTTCTTATATTTTTTGTTATCTTTGGACAAACCACGAAGGCTAAAAGCCTAAATACTAACGTACCTTGGGTGTCTTAAGCGACGTAAGAGGGAGTTTGTTGACACAGGACTTAAGTACTGGAAGATTTGGGAGGGGAAGGAAAGACCTCCGCGGGCAGCAGGTTCCACAATCTAGAAACTCTAGGGATAAACGAACGAACAAAGTGAGAAGTTCGGGGCCTATCCAGTTGAACCGTATAGGGATGCATACTCGCGGAACCACGAATTTCTCTGTTGGGAACCGTGAGTGGAGGAACTATACTGGACAATTCTTTAGAGCAGAAGCCATGGAAGTACCTATAAAAACCTATAAATCCCCCACAGCCCGACGATGGGCAAGAGAGGGAAGCCTTTCTGTAAGTGAAGGATCATTAATGAGACGAATAGCTCTTCTTTGAATAGAATCAGTAAGGCTTAGGGTTGTGGGGGACGCCATGCCCCAGATATGGGAACAATATTCCAAGGGAGGTCGGATTTGGGACACATATAAAGTGTATAAATTAGAAGCGGAAAAATACTTTTTGGCTCGAAAGAGAATTCCAAGCTTTTGAAGCTGCCGTGGCTATAGATACAATGTGTTTATGCCAGTTAAGGTTACTTTCAAATGTGACGCCCACAAGATTGAAGGTGTCTTTGCCTTGTAAAACTTGGCCGCTCATAAATAGAGAATGATTGTGTTTTGGATGCATTAAAATGGACGAGATGTTTGGGGCCTCACTCCAATATTAAATTAAGATCCTGCGAAAGAGATATCTGCACCGCTCTGCGTTTGTTTTCCAAGTCAGGTTTAGTGATGGGTTTAGGAACCTGAAAACTGGAGTAAAGGTACTATCGTCGGCGAAACTATGAATGTAATTAGTTGTGGACGAGAGAAGGTCGTTGATGTGTAGAAAAAACAATGTTGGTGCCAGAACTGAGCCCTGAGGGACTCCAGCATTTACTTGGTGAAAGCTTGAAGAATGGCCGTCCACAATAACTGATATACGACGATCAGATAGATAACTAGAGAGCCAAGTACAGAGTTTAGTTGAAAGACCATAGGAGGGAAGTTTATTAAGAAGTGCGGCATGCCAGACCTGGTCAAAAGCTTTGGATATATCAAGAGCAACGATCTGGGACTCACCTTAGTTAATTTACAAAAATTGAGACACCAGCAGATTAGCACGGTCGGTGGTCACGAGAACACGGATCAGCAGAGACGGGCCCAATAAATTCAGGCTCTGAAAGGAACAAACTTGATTAAGAAAACTGCAAACTGGCAGCCGCTGAGTGGTTTGTTCGCCATACGGCCAGCGGACGGCTAATTCGGTTAGACGACGTTTCCTTTAAAACTTTTCGGTTGGTTAAGCTGTCAGTCCACTTTGCTTAAATTGGATAAGGATTTATTTAATTTTTACGTATTCTTTAACAATTTTGAACACGTAAAATGTATGTTGAACCTGCCGTTTACAATAATATATGATCTATTTTATTCTTGGATACTACAAACCAAACCTTATTTTTAATTAATTTATTAAATATGTGCTTAATGATTAAAAACCTCCACAAAAAAAAATGAAAGTCCATACCCAAGAATCAGACATATGTATTCCTATATAGTTTTCAACGCTGAATCCGAATCCGAGCTCAAAAATGGCCCCTTCACGTCTGGAATTGGCCCCAGGGGCCTCTTTAGGGCCTGAAATACGGTTTCGGGATAACGCGGGGTCGAGGTTGCTTACTACAGCCAAAGCCGGATTTGTGCTCGACAGGTCTAAGGCGTTTTTGAAATACTTGGTTTAAGGCAGCAAATTAAAAAAGAAACGTATATATAATATATTTTTTTAATTTTGCTCCCTCTTGCCCATTATTTAGATTGTAATGCAAAATGTAAAAAATTGACAATTATTTTTTTTTATTCTCATGCTTTAACTTCAATTATCAACATTAAATTAAATTTTTTATAACATTTACTTAGACAATTTTGCTTTATTTTTAAAAATAAAAGTAGTTAGCTTCTGGGCATGTTTCATATTTGTAGTTATAACTTGCCCTGTATATAACCAATTGAAGTAAAATTTTGTTTTTATTGGTTTTGGACCATGCGACCAGTTATCCCAAAAATTTCGTTTCAAAATTAAAAATGTTTGGTTTATTTCTTCTCTTAGGACACACTATTGGGCGTTGAAACCTATGTAGGGACTCATACCAAGAAAACAATCAAACCCTCTAATTACAAACCTTGGTTCACTAAAACATGTGACAAAGCTAGAATTTTAAAAGTTCAGGCTCACAAGAAGTTTCTACAGAATCCTATCCAAAAACCGACAGGCCAGCATTGAAGCAAGAAACCACTACCACCAAACAATCTCAGAAGCCAAAGACTCCTTTGATAACCGTATAAAAACAAAATACTTTCTTGCTCAAATGGCAGCTAATCCTTCTGGTCCTTTGCCAAAAACATCAGTAGAAATTTCTGTACCATTTCTTTTCCACCATTAACTTTGGAAGATGAAATTATTTCCACATCTAAAGGAAAGGCCGAACTATTTGCTAAACAATTTGCCCTTCATCCACCTGTCAATCACCCAATTCCAACTATTTCCCCAGTTCTTCAGAAAATGCCCAATATTATTTTTAAGTTAAAACACATTAAGCATATCCTTTCTTCTCTTAACACCAAGAAATCGTCTGGGCTAGATGGAATACCAGCAATCGTTTTAAAAAAATATGCTCCTAAACTTGCACCTATTTTAACCAGACTCTTTTGAATTTCTTATGACACGGGTATTTTTCCAGACAGCTGGAGAGCTGCACGTGTCCAGCCTATTCTCAAGAAAGGATCTAAATCTCTTCCATCCAACTATAGACCCATTTCACTCCTCTCAATGCTTTGTAAAGTAATGGAGAAATCCATTAACTCGCAAATTCTTAGGTATTTAGAAAAACATAAAATTTTACATGACAGGCAATACGGATTTCGTCACAAGAGATCTACAGCAGATCTTCTTTCCTTCGTTTCACACAACTGGAATAAGTCTCTTGAGTTTCTAGGTGAGTCCCAGATCGTTGCTCTTGATATATCTAAAGCTTTCGACCAGGTCTGGCATGCCGCACTTCTTAATAAACTTCCCTCCTATGGTCTTCCAACTAAACTCTGTACTTGGCTCTCCAGTTATCTTTCTGATCGACGTATATCAGTTATTGTTGATGGCCACTCTTCAAGTTTTTACGAAGTTAATGCTGGAGTGCCTCAGGGGTTCAGTACTAGCACCAACATTGTTTCTCTTCACATCAACGACCTTCTTTCTTCCACAACCAATTCCATTCATAGTTATGCTGACGATAGTACCCTTCACTCCACTTTTCAGGTTCCCAAGCCAATCTCTCAACCCGACTTGGAAGGCAAACGCAGGGCGATGCAGATATCTCTTTCACAGGATCTCAATTTGATATTGGATTGGGGCGTCAAAATCTCGTTCAATTTAATGCATCCAAAACACAATCATGTTCCTTGTCGCGAAAAAATCATCAAACACTCACCCTTTGCTTATGAGTGGCCAGGTTTTGCAGAGCGGGGACACATTTAACCTTGTGGGCGTCACATTTGAGAATAACCTTAACTGGCATAAACACATTGTATCTATAGCCACCGCGGCGTCAAAAAGCTTGGATTTCTTTTCCGAGCCAAAAGTATTTTCTCCTTCCAATTTATACACTTTGTATGTGTCCCAAATTCGACCCTCTCTGGAATATTGTTCTCATGTCTGGGGAATGGCATCCCCTACAACCCTCAGCATTCTTGATGCCATTCAAAGAAGGGCTGTTCGTCTATTAATGATCCTTTACTTACTCAAAGACTTCCTTCTCTTGCCCATCGTCAAGCTGTGGGAGATCTATCGCTCTTCTATAGATACTTTTACGGCTTCTGCTCCGACGAATTATCCAGTATAGTCCCTCGTCTTGCAGCTCCCAACAGAGAAACTCGTGGTGCCGCACGTATGCATCCCTATACGGTCCAATTGGACAGGCCCCGAACTTCCCATTTCGTTCGTTCTTTTATCCCTAGAGTTTCTAGACTGTGGAACCTACTGCCAGCGGAGGTCTGTCCTTCCCCCAAATCTTCAAGTTTTTAAGTCCCGTGTTAACAAACTTCCTCTCACCCTGCTTAAGACACCCACGGTACGTTAGTATTTATGCTTTCAGCCTTCGTGGATTGTCCAAGGATAAAAAACATTTGTTGTTCAAAGTTTTACACTATACCTCTCTATTATTCGCCATTCGAACTACCAAGATGACGTTTATAAAGTGTCTTATCAGAAAAGCGAATTGGCTATTAAAGCATAGGTTAGAATATTCCAAAGGTAAGAAAATCGTAAACTACATCGAAATTGCGAAAACTTGTACCCGCTGATATTTTTATATCAAAAAAGGTAAAAGTTATAGCCTTATATAGGGTTAGTGGTCAGCCCATTATATTGCCTATCGATCAGAAAAAGCTGTTTGACTGATGAGGCCGGGCCGTTCCCTAGATGCCTTTAGGCGGTTTTACGACAAAACTTTTTTACGGTCCCATCTGATTCGATGAAATATGGGGCATTAGTAAATTATGTGTGTAAAGATCAACAATAGCTGGGAAAGGTTTTAAAATGAGCTCAATTTATTTATTGAAATAAAACGTCGTTCGATATCGTTTCGCTGTCTTTGCTAGATTTTCCATTGTGGCCAGTGAAATATAGTTATCCACAGTTGACGGGGTATTCGTTTGTTCGTTGAATTTGTTCCGGTAAATCATTTGTCGATAGACAATCCCGGAAAATAGGAGTTGCGTTTTTTACTTTGGCGGACGCAATAATAGAAAACAAATAGTGTGTCATTGATTATTGTGGAAATGTATGATTAAATTGTTCAAATAACACAAAGCATGAATTTGGGATCACACAAAAAAATCTTGTAATATTAAATTAAATAACAAGGTGGAAAGAGATTCATTACTGTTAACAGAAAGAATTGACAGTAAAACCATGTCGCGAGACAACATTCTCATGATTTTTTGCAGAATCACGTTTAGAGTAAAATGCTGATCACGACGTCCCCTGTTGCCAGCTAAATTTTGGACAGATTTTTTTTAAACGGCAATGGTTTTGACAGTTAAGAAAAAACACTTTTCTGCATTAAATAAAATTTTATTTAATATATAGTGTGTCAAGACGACAAGGATCCTAAGCATGGGAATCTCAGTGTATATTACATTACAAGGGTGGAAAATGACTTATTTCACACGAGTGGGAATATTGTCGCACGAGGCGTCAGCCGAGTGCGACAAACCCACGCGTGTAAGAAAGTGATTCTCACACAAGTAATGTAAACTATTTCCTACGACCACGAGTTATTCACCAAAAAACAATAAAAGTTGTTTGTCTTCACGGAAAAAATAAGAAAACAATTGAAAACTTTGCATCACTAGGGTGATATATACTTTTCTACTAGCGTGCGGAAAGTCCACTCTTTTCCACACGCATTTTAGTTTGGAAAGTGTTACTTTTCCGCACGCCGTGCGGCAAAGTTACTTTTCCGCACTTTTGGCGTGTGGAAAAGTAAAAATAAGTTAAAAATGTATATATTCAATTGCAACACAAAAATCAAATTATATTAGGCTAAATAAATAGATGTTTTAGATAAAAATTTCATTATCTCAGAAATACGTATAAGTAAACGTCAGACTAGACTACACAAGTAGAATTCGACTTTATACCTTAATTTTTTATAAATAATAATTATTTCTTATGATCGAAAGAATATCCAATAAAGGGTTAAGTAACTTCACCTAAAAGGTAAACCATAGCAACAGAATCGCTCCATAACAACCAAGTACGAGATAATTTGTCAAAGTCAAAGTCAAATAATATTGCTGAATATAATAATTAAGTTCTTGACGATTTTAAAATGCTTGAATCAGACGACGACCTACCAAGCGAAATTTTGAGACTGTTAAGAGTTTAGAATTTTTGCCTGAAAAATCAAAAACAGGTATAACAAGGAATACGAAGTATTTCAAAACTGGTGTAATGGAAAAGGAGTGAAAAGCTTGAAAGAAGAAGTTTTGCTTGCGTATTTTGCCAAGCTCTCCAAGACTATCAAGCCGAATACTCTTTGGTCCAAGTATTCGATGTTGAAGAGCAAGCTTAAAATTGAAAAGATGTGGATATCAGCAGGTATTTCAAGTTAACAGCATTTCTTAAGAAAATGAATATTGGTTTTCAACCAAAAAAGCTAAAGTTTTACCAATGAACAAATTAGTAAGTTCCTACTAGAAGCACCTGACAGAATTTACTTAATGATCAAAGTGGCAACAATATTCGGACTGGCGGAGCATGGAGAGAAGAGCTTTACAATTCACTACAAATGATGTTATTGATAAAGGCGATTTTGTAATGATTAACATATCTCAATCAAAAACCATACATCCCGATGTTTTAATTTCAAAGAGGTAAAAATGGAAAATATTTGGCATTGTATGAAAATATGCAAGTTTAAGAAAACCTAATACTAAGCATAATAGATTCTCACTCAGTATAAAGGGAGTTATCTCAGTCCAGTGTGTGGGCATAAATTCCTTTGGCAGATGCCAGCAGATATCGCTGGTACCTCGGTCTTCAGACCCTCATTTATACACAGGCCATGCTCCGCCGATCATCTGCGACAATGTTGGCGAATTCCGAGGAGAACATAACCAATATTAAAAGACTGGGCGGCTGGAATCGACTTCAGTTGCCGAAGGTTATATCGAGAGTCCGCAAAAGAACGAACCAGAATATCAAACAAAATCTTAAATCAGAAGACCCAACAACATTTACGACATCAGCATCCGCCTCCCAATCTGAAATATATTCTATTCAAACCGAGATACAAAGAAATCCAGGTATGCAGAGGTGAAAGTGGCAATACTGGGTCTACGACCACCATACCCAGGTTTTGTCATCTGCTATAAATTTACAAAATGCCAACAACTGCTCCTTTATAATTAATATAAATAGTGATAAGATTTAGATTTAGTTTTTTCTTAATATGTAATAAAAAATACAAAATACATATATTATAGACGAACTGTTTTATTTATTTTCCTAAGCTAGTAGAAAAATGTTGTTCCTAACTACTTGCGGAAAGTATTTTATCCTACGCTAGTAGAAAAATATTGTTCTAACGTTTGCGGAAAGTATTTTTCCGCACTCGATTGCTATCCGAACTCCGCTTCGCGTCGTTCGGCTAACTGCAATCGCGTGCGGAAAAATGATACTTTCCGCACTTGTTAGAAAATAACTATTTCCTTACTGCGATATATTATACTGTTTAACAATATTTTTATATCAAAAATCACCTACCTAGTCGCTTTTTATCATTTAAGAATTAAAAAAGGTCCTCATTAAAAAATATTGCATGGCTTTTCAATGTAAATCCCATTAACAGCCTGATAACTCAAATTTATTTTAAATAACAATGACAGCGATGACAGCTTTTATATTATACTTTGCAACACTAGTGTTGTAAAGTACTTTACAACACTAGTGTGATATAAGGCATTTTCTATGCATGAAAACAGTGTGCTATTTACTATTTTCACATGTGGTCGTAGGAAAAGTATTTTTCCGCTTCTAATTTATACACTTTATATGTGTCCCAAATCCGACCTCCCTTGGAATATTGTTCTCATATCTGGGGCATGGCGTCCCCCACAACCCTAAGCATTCTTGATTCTATTCAAAGGAGAGCTATTCGTCTCATTAATGATCCTAACCTAACAGAAAGGCTTCACTCTCTTGCACATCGTCGGGCTGTGGGGGATTTATCGCTTTTTTATAGGTACTTCCATGGCTTCTGCTCTGAATAATTGTCCAGTATAGTTTTCTCCACTCGGTCCAACCGGACAGGCCCCGAACTTCCCACTTTGTTCGTTCTTTTATCCCTAGACTTTCTAGAATGTGCTGCCCGCGGAGGTCTTTCCTTCCCCTCAAATCTTTAAGTATTTAAGTCCCGTGTCAACAAACTACCTCTTACCTCGCTTAAGACACTCACGGTACGTTAGTATTTAGGCTTTTAGTCTTTGTGGTTTGTCCAAAGATAAAAAAAATCAATTAAGTTATAGGATTTTATCGTATTCGTCTTCGTTTTCATCAGCAATTTATTTTATTTGAGCAAACACTGTCCATGGATTATATCAGTTATGTCAAAATCATCAATATTAACCCCAATTTAGAATCGGAAACGTCCAAAACAGATTTTATTGTTCAATAAACAAGCCGAATAGCCCTTTTACTGTAATTTCGTTTCAGTTTTCCAACCTAACTAACATTTACAAAGTTTAACTTTGCCTATAGAAAGCTAAGTAACAATTTCGTATCGCTATTATTGCCCTATTTTAGTTGTTTTTATGTTCGAAGGAAAATACGATCTATAAAATAGCTCATATGCATTAAAAGTGTAATATCTATACGTAGAATACCAGAGGTTCTCAAACCTATTTGGACTTTGGAAATTTGTAATTTTTACGACGCGGCTCAAGTCCACATCCTGTTTTAGTACTAGCTGTTACCAGAAAAACTCTATTTGTACATTTGCACATTTTTTAGGTTACCAGAAAAATCTATTTCTACATTTGCACAATATTTTAAGACGCCTCACCAACTCCTGCCCCTTTTTAAGAAAATATACCAATTTAGTACTAGCGGTTACCAGAAAAACTCTATTTGTACATTTGCACATTTTTTTAGGTTACCAGAAAAAAATTATTCTTACATTTGCACAATATTTTAGGACCCCCTCCAACTTCTGCCCCTTTTAAAAAGCATACCAATTTAGTACTAGCGGTTACCAAGAAAAACTCTATTTGTACATTTGCACATTTTTGGAGTTACCAGAAAAAATGTATTCGTTACCATTTGCACAATGTTGAGGACAGCTCCCTCAACTCCTGCCCCCTTTTTAAAAAAATATGCCAAAATAGTACTAGCGGTTACCAGAAAAACTCTGTTTGTACATTTGCACATTTTTTAGGAGTTACCAGAAAAATCTATTCATTTGCACAATATTTTAGAACGCCTCTCCAACTTCTGCCTTTTAAAAAAGCATACCAATTTAGTACTAGCGGTTACCAAGAAAACTCTATTGTATTTGCACATTTTTTAGGTTACAGAAAAAAATCCATTCGTACATTGCACAATATTTCAGGACGCTACGCTAACTCCTGCCCCATTTTAAAACCTATGAGCCCAAATAGTGCTAGAGGTTGCCAGAAAAGCTCTGTTTGTACATTCTGCACCATTTTCTTAGGTTACCAGAAAAGAAAATCTATTCGTACATTTGCACAATATTTTAGGACGCGCCCCTCCAACTCCTGCCTATTTTCAAAGCTATGCTCGAAATTAGTAATAGCTTGCACCAGAAAAACTCTATTTGTACATTTGCACGTTTTATGGTTACCAGAAAAAAATCCGTTTGTACATTTGCACAATATTTTAGGACGCTTCTCAACTCCTGCCCCTTTTTAAAATATGCAAAATAGTACCAGAATCGGTTACCAGAAAACACTATTTGTAATATTTTCACATTTTTTAGTTACCAGAAAATGTATTCGTACATTTGCACAATATTTTAGGAACGCCTTCTCCAACTTCTGCCCCTTTTTTAAAAAGCATACCAATTTAGTAATTAGCGGTTACCAAGAAAACTCTATTTGTACTAATAATAGCGGTTACCAGAAAAACTCTATTTGTACATTTGCACATTTTTTTAGTTACCAAGAAAAAAATCCATTTGTACATTTGCACAATATTTTAAGGACGCTTCTCCAACTACCCCTTTTTAAAAATATACCAAATAGTACTAGCGGTTACCAGAAAAACTCTATTTGTACATTTGCACATTTTTTGGTTACCAGAAAAAAATCCATTCGTACATTGCACAATATTTTAGGACAGCACTCAATACTGCCCCTTTTTTAAAAATATACCAAATAGTACTAGCGGTTACCAGAAAAACTCTATTTGTACATTTGCACATTTTTGGTTGCAAATCCATTCGTACATTTGCACAATATTTTAGGACGCTGCTCCAACTACTGCCCCTTTTTAAAAAATATACCAAAATAGTACTAGCGGTTTTCAGAAAAACTCTATTTGTACATTTGCACATTTTTTTGGTTACCAGAAAAAATGTATTCGTACATTTGCACAATATTTTAGGACGGCTTCTCCAACCTTTATTTACTGTCAGTTGAGATTTATTTATTTTGAAGTTTTCGCTTTAAGATGTCGTATAAATTAGAAATAAGAAAAAAGTATCTACAAGTTAGTTAGGGCGGATACCCAAAGCTGAAATCTGTCGAATATTCCAGAATGAAAACATTTCACGCAGAACCATTTATAGAACATTAGCGGAGTGCGAGCAGGGAATACCATGTCTGAATCTCCCAAAAGTGGAAGACCACGTGCATTTACCGCACAGAGGTCAGAGAGATTGGTAGAGAAGAGCAAAAACCAGATTGGAATGTCAACGAGGAGACTGGCTAGGCAATACAGATCTTCTAAGAGTACGATATCGTTGGAATTGAGGAGGAATGGTCTTAAATATCGAAAGAGACGTAAGTGCCCCAAATACTCAAGCGCAGCTTCTTCGTATACCAAGATGTTGTCTGTCAACTGCAGGCGGGTACATTTTGCCAATGAAAAATCATTATTTTAGATGACGAAAAGTATTTCACTTTTGAGTAATTCTTAAATCGAAATTCTGCGGATACAAAACTTTGTTTGGTGCGCAATTTCTAACAGGGGTGTATCCCGACCTTTGTGGGAAGAGTGAGGGGCGAAGCTTTGAATAGCCAGAGCTATACGATAACCGCCTTCCAAATTGCTTCAGTTTGTCCGCGAACATCATGCTAAAAACGATATCATGTTTTGCCAGACCTCAGCATCACTATTACTCAAGAGACACCCAAAACTGGCTTCGACAACACCACATACCTTTTGTTCCCCAAAAACAATAATCCTCCAAAGCCTTCTGCCGTAGGCTCGCCCAATAGAGGATTTTTGGACCGTACTGTCTAGAAAGGATTATCATGGAGGCTGGGAAGCACAAGATGAGGAACAATTAAGACGGCGAATTTATGAGAAATTGAACTCAATTCCGTCCAGGACCTCATGAGATGATCGAAGAAATTTGCGTCTGGTAGAGCAGAATGGGCCACTCCACATAATTGATAGTATAGTTTAGTTACATAATGAGTTTGTAATTCTTATGATAACTTAGTTAGTGTTAATAAAATAAATTTCTTCTTATTTAAAAAAACTGATAAATATTCTGTGCCAGAACTTTTAGGACATACGTTATAAGACAACTTTATGATTTATTATTTTTGGCTTATTAGTGACTTTTTTAAAATCGGTGTAATTTTTTAAATTATTTATTATTATTTAAAACTATAGCAGTGTATCAAAAATTCTGCATTACAATTACAACTTACTGTCTTACAATAGTTTCTCGTAAAATTGATTAGCTATGATTATGGTTGAACACAACCCGCCTAGAAATTCACTTAATATGCATAATTAAGCGTTTATCGGATTGCATATAAAACGACTAAGCCAATGCTCTTTGGCAAGTTGTTATGATCACAACAACAGAGGGGGTGAAATTGGGGTTGTACGTATACGGGGTGTTACAAATAATTCCATTTATTGTTATTAAGCGTGGATACGTAGCATATCTCAGAAAGTAATTATGTCGCTAAACATTAGAAAATCCTCTTTAGGAAAACGAATATAAGAACCGCTGAAAATTATTTTCAGGTTCCTAACTATAGTCTCAAGCAGCAAGCTAACGTCATTTTTGGTAATTTTTGGTCATAAGACGTCATCATCAGACCAAAAATTATGATGTCATTTTGACGTCGTTGAAGTGACGTTTTTTCGACGTCATTTTTTTGTCATACTAGTTCATAAAAATCTAATGACGTCAGCGTTTAGAAAAACCCGCCAGAAAAATTTTTGACATTATATGATTCGTGTCAAAATCCGAACCGAAATATCATATGACAGAAAATAGGACTAATAATTTTACAAAAATTAAAATAGAAAAAACCTCACTGATAGATGGCGCAATGGACAATAAACTACTATGGGACTAAAATAGTCCGAGTACGGTCTGCAGTTGGTGATCTCAGTTAGCTTTGAAAGAAAAAATTCTCGGCTAGTGTATAAATCTGCATCTCCAGGTTGGACAGTGTACCGTGAGATGCGACTCCGCAGTGCAAGGATATTGCAAGCAGTAAGAAGTTTTTTTCCTATTTCTATTTTCAAATAAAATATCGGTTATTTTTTAGATTTCAACAAAAAAGTATATGTGTCAATTTGTCGTCATCTTAAAGACGTCATTAACGCGACGTCTGTGACTTAGGAGGTCATATTAATTTCATTTTGTCGTCTTCCTATGACGTACTTGCTGACCAAAATGTGACCAAAAACTGACTTAAAATGACGTCAATAAGAGGTCAGCTTGCTACTTGGGGGTGCAGTGGCGTCTAAATATAGTCGTATATAAAAATGTATTTTTGTTAAAAATTGTCGAGTATAAGTTAGAAAAAAATTCATTATTATAGTATTGTTTTTGCTGTATCACTGTTTGTTTTAGGGGCGTTTACTAAAAACTGTACAAAGAGGTAATTTTTACTGGTTTAAATGTGCATAGTAATAAGGAGTATTTAAAACCAACATTTTTTTGGTTTCCGCTGACCGGCATTTCTAGTAAACCTAAGCTATATAAGCTTAAGCTATACTGGGTGTTTCAATATAAGGTAAGTAGGTTTAAATCATTAGGCGATTTTAAGAAAAAACATTTATAAAAAACTATAATATAAAGATTTTAGTTTAAGAGATACAGAGTGGTTTTATTTATTTTTTAATTTTACCACCCTGTATTCCAAAAGATAAACATTTATGTCACAGATTTATTAAATATATATATATATATATATATATATATATATATATATATATATTATTATATAGTCAATCATCTGACATCAGTTAGATAGCATTGAAAATGCCAAGTGTGATCTAGGCGAAACGTCTGCGAAGTTCCGCAAAGAATACAAACGACCAACGGATATACTCCCGGAATGATAACTCTACACATTCATCTATCCGTGAAACTCTACGAACCAACATATATATATATATATATATATATATATATATATATATATATATATATTTATTTAAATTTATGCTTTTACAGGTTAGCATCTTATTCTTACACCCAGTGTGGCGTAAACCTGGCCTTTACAAGAATGAAGTGATTTTTTAACTTCAGATTGAAACTTAAAAACGGCTGCCCAAATCTACCTGGTACACTTTTTAAAGTAAAATATTTTAAAGAATAAAAGTGTTTGTCTAAATGATACTTACAGGGTGGCTCAAAAAATTATTTTGTTTTTAATTTATGTAACATGCTGCCAGATGAAGCACCTCTAGTGTTAATAATAATGTTGATAGCAGATTCTAATTTTTCGCTTTGCAACAAACCCCCTCTAGCTAAATACCGTTCACAATACACGTTATAATTAAAAAAAAAATATTTATAAAAAATTACTACGGCTAATATCAAATATATGACTAAGGATTTTGACACCCTGTAAATACGAAATCATCTACTTTCGGACTAAGATAAGTTGGGTTGGATGGTCATATTTTAGCTTTGGGAATTTTTGGGAGACATTATATCCCTGTAACTTTTAAGTAAGACCCTGTATAACTATACAGGGTTGATCCAGCCTGTTATCCGAGAAACTTCGAATATAAATTAAACAATGAAAATTAGGAAAAAAAACTTTTTATATGAACATACGTCCTAAACGTCATTAGTTTTTGAACTACGGTGGTGTTAAAACATTTAAAAAGATATTTTTTTTTTAATTGTATAGACCCGTGCAGGACACTAAGACGTTTAGGACTGCCTGATGTTTATATGACTTATTTCTTGTTGTTGTTTGTAGAATCGTTTGGTTAGGTTTGCCGGTTGGGTTGACTGGACTACCTTGTGGCATGTAATGATAAGGTAATTTGATTGAAATTGATGAAAACTTTTGATGTCTATTGGTGCCTAAACGGTGAGGTTTATCGACCTTTAATAAAGAGTACCCTATTTTTCAAGTTTTTTGATTATGTCTATAAAATGGCGCCCCAAGCTTTGCGATATCTGTCAAAATAACAAAGTTATGATGTAAATAAATTTTAAGTTTTAGGTAAAGTGCTCCTCTGGCGGTATTTAAAAAAGTACTTTTGTCTTAAAATTTTAGAATCTGCAAGGCTCGATTTGTGTGCCAAATATCAACTGGATTAGTTAAAAATAAATGCACATATGGCGAAAAACAAAAACAAAATAAAATTGAACTTAGACGGCTTGTAAAACTCGAAAACGAATGACATTTTTGAAAAAAAATATATAAAGCCCTACCCTTATTTTGTTAAGTAGAATCACTTTTAAGTTTCGTGATTGATTTTTGAATCACCCTATTTTCCATTATTATTTTACTGCAGGCGCTGCCTGGAATGAAGTTCTGAAATAATAACATTTTGTGGCGGAAAACTTTCAAGAGAATTTTAAATGGATAAATTTTAAATCGAGTTCTAAGCGAATGTTTATTATCGTACAGTCTTTAATGGAAAGAAGACAAAATTCATTTAGAAATACATTTTCGTTTAGTTGTTTCATTAATTTTAATTTGGGGTTTAATAAAAAAATGGGGCTGTATTAATTTTTTTTTAGCAGAAGTTTTGAGATTTTACGTGAAACAATGGGTGGATAAGGAAAACCTTTGCTGGTATAGAAGGAACGGTGGCCCACCGGCTAGACAAAAAAATCACAAAAAGGTTTAAAGCAAATAAATCAGCATGCTTGTCTTCGCGGTCTGCTGCTATGTTTCTTTTATGATATGCCGGTTGATGCCGTGGTCATCGCACTATGGGATAGAAATTAATTTTCAAAATTCAAAATTCGTACTCTAGTCTCACCAATTCTAACTTGAAATGAGGTGCTTTTACCGGAAAAAATATTATAAATTATTACTAAATGCTTTTTGGAAACCTCAAAACTTATTATATGTTATTATAAATATTACACCCCTTCTCGTAAACATTATTGTTGCTCATTGTACAAAATAAACTAAAATGTTAGCTTATTGTGGTTAATTCAGTGTATTTACAATCATATGATATATAGGGTACGACAATAGGCCCGATTTTTTAAATGGAATACCCTGAATATTATATCACCACAAAAAAATTTTTAAAATGCTTTAAAAAAAATACTACATTTGATGTGTCTAGCTCAATTAGTTTCGGAAATATGACCATTCAAATCTTACTGTTAAATTTATTTTCGGATTTTTAAGGCCACGAATGTTTTGAAAATTATTTTAAGGAGCCGCATGCGAGGGAGAATTTTCTTAGAATATTCGTAGCCGAGGAAAAAAATTTCGGGCAGAGGTTTAAGCACGTGTGTGGTATTCAGTAAGAAAAATTTTACAAGTTTGTTTTTAAATAATATTCTTTTAAACTCTTTGTTTGTAACTTTGACACGAGCTTTAGAATTTTACCATAAAATAATTTTTTCATTTTACCAATTGTAGTTGCAAATATATGTGATTTTAGAGCTTATCATTGTTAATTTTTTATATTATGCATCACTTATATTACTACAGTTGGTAAAATAGTTTATTTATTTTTTTAGCCCTATACCTTGCTTTCGTTCGCTCTTCACTTATGTCTACTACTTCAGTGCTATCATATTATTTTACTAACTGTAGTTGTATATAAATTGTCATTAAGGGACTTAAAACCTTACAATATTTCATATTATGTTAGCTGTCTAGAAACTCTACTAACTGGTACAAATAACATTTCTTTAATTATGTATGTGAATGAGAGACATGACGTTAAAACAAATTCAATGATTATGTCAAAAAATTTCCACTCTAATTCGCTTCAGGGTACCCCAGGCCTTTTCCTACGACCACTTGTGAAAATAGCAAATAGCACACTGGTTTCATGCATCGAAAATGCGTTATATCACACTAGTGTTGCAAAGTACTTGCTACAGCAACTCAGTGCTGTGCAAAGTGCTTTACAACACTCGTGTGATATATATTATGATGTCATTCTACAAAACTGCTATTGGTTTAGCAGTGACATATTTATTGTAGTGACAGTAAAAGCTTTTTACTTGCCTGCAAACCGTAGAACCCAAATTAGCGAAAATCATCTTATTGACGTTAAGTTACTGCACAGTATAAAGCTTTCTTCCAATATTGAAAGAGTAATAACAAAATTTCCGGCATAAATAAAAACATAAACAAAAAATAGACATTACCACAAAAAACAACTTTCACTCGACAGCCTGCTCAGTGGCCACAGTGTTGATCAGGGTAAGTAGATCAAATTAAAAATCTCACTTCTACCTTTGAGCATCGCACCTTTATAGAGGCGGCCGTGCCGCTTGACCGTCTCGACTTAAAGCGCCAGAGAAAAAAGCCTATAGATCAAATTCCTTTCTCTCTGTGGTGTACTCAAACAACTAGTTAAATCTTTTTTAATCCCTAATTAAACCTAAGGCTAATACACACTTTATGAATCCACTTTCTTTTATCCATTCATAAATAGAATCAGACCCTTCCGACGTTGCCAAATGCTTTCCATATTTTGCATGGTAACTGACGTTTGGTGTCGTTTTTTCTTACTTTTAGGACTTTAGGTTATGCATTTACAATTTTCATATTTTTTATATTTTTTTCTTGAAAATATGAGGAAAAACTGTAATTTTTACTTAATTTTACATGTGATGTTCAGTTTCATTAACACGTTTTACCAATTTTACCCCACCCAGCACCCCTTTTCACTCCCCGGTCCCGTAAGTTTGTTTACTGATATTTTTAAAAAACGGAATATTTTGGATATGCACCACTTACATTTTATTTAGAAGAGTGTCTACAATATGTAAGTATCGATAATTTTTAAAAAACCCTTATAATAGCAGAAAACCGTATTAAACAATTACCGTTATTACATAACAAAACCATACAATTTTTATTAAGTGAGGGCCTTTTTAAATTCCAAAATGAGAAAAGTTATATAATGCTTCTAGGTAGGTGATTTTCGATGTAAAAATATTGTCAAAACAGTATAATAGAGTGAGGAAAAGTACATATCACACTAGTGTTGCAAAGTAAATATCACCTAGTGTTGCAAAGTTCTCAATTGTTTTTTTATTTTCTGAACAGACAAACTTTAATTTTATTTATTTTTTGGTGAATAATTTGTGGTCGTAGGAAAAATAGTGTACAGTACTCGTGTGGAAATGACTTTCTTACACTCGTGGGTTTGTCGCACTCGGCTAACGCCTCGTGCTACAATATTCCACTCGTGTGAAATTAGTCGAAAAAAAATGTGGTATTTGCTTTTTTTTTTTACATAATAGAGGTATACTTTAAAGCACTTAATAATTTAATAAAAAGTGTTACAAAAAAAAGAGCACCTTAATTTTTATTTATTTATTTTTTAGTTTTCCTAAAACGTCTTGGTCTAAGCTGATTTTTAGTTTATAGAAAATTTTGTCAGAAATTCTAAGAATAAATCTAAACTTTCCATTTCACCAACACCATCATCATCGGAAGACATCGATACTTATAAAACATCTTTCAACGCACAAATTAAGAAACAATATCCAAATAAAAAAGAGTTCTTAATTTCCATAATTTAAAAGTTAAAAAAAAGCAATTTCGAAAGATCAACAAAAAAAACCAAATTATTCCGCGGAGCTTATCGATGTTCTTCAAAGTGAAACTTCCAGAAGTCGTAATTAATAGATACAAATCAAGCCGAAGTGCTTTATTTTGAAAGTTGTTAAAGGGATTTCCTTTTATATTAGAAAGTGAGTTTCGGAGGAAAAATAATTTCGAAGGGAAGTGCTGTGCCAACAACGGTATATCAACAGGAAACGACTTTTAAAGAAAAGTGTAGACATTTCACAACTCTTGAATGAGGACTCTGATAAAACCGATGGAGAAGAGCCTTATATAGGGTGAAGAATTATACAGTTAAGAGAAAGTTCGTTGTGTCGCCGAATCTTATGACTTTTTACTGGCAAGCAATATTTTGTCTACGACTGCAGGCAGAATGGATTTCGCCACAAAAGATCTACAGTCAGATCTTCTTTCCTTCATATCACACTGCTGGAATAGGTCCATCATTCGGGTTTCTAGGTGAGTCCCAGATCGTTGCTTTCTTGATATATCCAAAGCTCTTGACCAGGTCTGGCATGCCGCACTTCTTGACATCAAACTTCCCTCACTATGGTCTTTCAACTCAAACTCTCCTGTACTTGGCTTCTCTAGTTATCTATCTGATCGACGTATATCAGTTATTGTGGACGGCCATTCTTCAAGCTTTCACCAAGTAAATGCTGGAGTCCCTCAGGGCTCAGTTCTGGCACCAACATTGTTTCTTCTTCACATCAACGACCTTCTCTCGATCCACAACTAATTCCATTCATAGTGTTTCGCCGACGATAGTACCCTTCACTCCAGTTTTCAGGTTCCTAAACCCATCACTAAACCTGACTTGGAAAACAAACGCAGAGCGATGCAGATATCTCTTTCGCAGGATCTTAATTTAATATTGGATTGGGGCACTAAAAATCTCGTCCATTTTAATGCATCCAAAACACAATCATGTTCCTTTGTCGCGAAAAGAGTCATCAAATACTCATCCTCTACTTATGAGCGGCCAAGTTCTACAGAGCAAAAGACACCTTCAATCTTGTGGGCGTCACATTTGAAAGTAACCTTAACTGGCATATAAACACATTGTATCTATAGCCACTGGGCAGCTTCAAAAAGCTTAGATTTCTCTTTCGAGCCAAAAGTATTTTTCCTCTTCTAATTTATACACTTTTATATGTGTCCCAAACTGACCTCCCTTGGAATATTGTTCATATCTAGGCATGGCGTCCCCGCAACCCTAAGCATTCTTGATTCTATTCAAAGAAGAGCTATTCGTCTCATTAATGATCCTTCACTTACAGAAAGGCTTCCTCTCTCTTGCCCATCGTCGGGCTGTGGGCGATTTATCGCTTTTCTATAGGTACTTCCATGGCTTCTGCTCTGAAGAATTGTCCAGTATAGTTCCTCCACTTACGGTTCCCAACAGAGAAACTCGTGGTTCCGCGCGTATGCACTTTGATGTTTCCATCAGTTAGTCAGTAGGCATTTTTTATTTGAACGATTTGCTCAAAATGGAAGAAATTTCACAAAATATAAGAGAAAAGAAAGCCATAAGAGCGACTGAAAATCTTTTGCCAGTTAAATCAAGGCAACAGTGTGATCAGGAATACGGCATATTTGGTATTTGGAAAGATGCGAACGCAATTCTTCAAATAACCGAAACCGTTTTAATCGCACTGGTAAGTTATTGATTTTATTTTTATACATATGTTTAACAAACTTTATTATTTTTAGTCGGAAAAATACAGTACGAACTCTCTCTGAGCAAGTATTCCACCCTAAGGTGAAAATATGAAAATATAGACATTTCGCAATACCATCGTCTCATATCTTTTTTAAAAGTTAAGTCGAAAAAGTATGCGTCCCGAAGAAGTCTAAAGTTTTGGAAGGAGAACAAATATTAAAATTTATTTTTGTATAAACTTGATCTTTATTATTGAGAGAAATAAAATTGGATAAGCAATAAAATTTCCATATTAGCGCATTAGGGCATTATAAGCGGGCATTATAATAATGCCCGCTTATAATGCCCCTAGGTGTGATAGCAGGTATTATTGCTACCATAACATATTCCGTTTCTAAGGTATTACAGATCAATAATAGATGGGTAAAACGCTACCCAATTTTTAAGAAACAATTATCCTCTTTATAACTATGCTTTTATTATTTAATTTTAGAAAATTTTAAGTACTGACTTTTTGTTGAAATAATACTAAAACAGTAATTTTTTTTTAATTTTCTATTCATCCAAATTCATTATTACTATTAGTTTTAAATAATTTCTATTAAATTAATTTGCAAACTGTCAAATTTTAAAAGTAGTGACACATGAACTAAAAGAAATAATGACGAAATCAAAGGTACGCTTTGCTTCAGTCGATGTCGCGTTTACTGTTACATTGCATAAATTGAAATTTAAGTTTATTCTAGCAGGCATTGAAACAAAACACTAATTCAAAGTGTGAAAAAAAAGCTTAGAAGTGTTAAAAAAGTTACTTTTTTTAAGACTTTATGTAGTATACTAGAATGGAGTACCCTAACTTTATGTTACCGACTAAAAAAACAGGAATTTTTTAACGGTCCTGAAAAAATGTAATAAGAGACATTTTGCACCCCTTATTTTACAATTCCGTTGTGGTTAACGTTATTCTGAGATTGCGCAGTAACGCAAACATGATCCGTTATCGTTATTAACAATACCGGACTCCTTTAATTACGGATGAATACCGAAGAGCTTATCGTTATCGTTGTTAAACTGCGTGGTTGCCGGTCTGTAGAAATTTTAATATCAATTATTTAAAAGATTAAAATTTTAATGCCGTATTAATTAAAATACCATTTATACCTAGGCTCTAATTAGCGAAAAATCTATAGCAGTAATAAAAATCAAATAGTGTTAAGAAATTAAAACGGACTTGCACTTTTACGGATATTCTAAATCAGTAATTAATTTAGATGTTACAATCTGGCACACTTGCTTTTTATTCTACTACCAAACATAACCTTATTTTTTGTGTTTTGCTTATACTGTATTGTTTGCATCCTTTAAAAAACGAAATCAACAGAAGTGTTTGCATATATTTAAATATGAATTTATATCTTATGAAGAATAAAAATAAATACTGATTTTTCGTTAACTTTAAAATGGGTGAACCACAGGCAAAAATAAGGTTATGTGTCGAAAGCGCAGACGCAAAATATATTTCTTAAAAGAGGCTGCAAAATCTCTGTCTAAAACTGCTGCCGTAATTGATATGTTTAATAACGATAGCCATAAGGAGGCCAAAAAATGTCTGTTATTTTAAGAGGTGCAAAATGTCTCTATTTATGGAATTAGTTGGTTATAGTAAGTTAATAGTAAGCCAGTGCCTAAAAATTTAACGTAATGTTGACTTTACTTTCAGAAATGTAAAGAAATTCAGCTTCTGTGAAACCGATTTCCTTTTCCTTTATTCTGTATCTTTTCCTATTTCTAAGTTAATAATACAAAGATAGTTATTGAGTTATATGTTTGTTATGCTGATATAGAATTATAGGTGCATTTTATAGTATATACATATATCGGAAAAGTAAATAGGGTTTTGTGCTATTGTGTCGTAGTCTTGAAGGCATAAATACTAACGAGCAAAGATATTTTTAAGAGATATACTTTCCTTTAAAATGACAAGCTTTATTCAGTATTTGCACAATAACGATTTCAAAGAGATGCATTTTAGTTTGCGTAAAATTTAAATATAGTATAGAGGGAGCCATAAATAGCATGGTTAAGGCTGCATAATACCTGGGGATATGCTTAGGTAAACGGGTTTGCGTTTTATTATTATTAATAATTTAAAAATACATTGTTGCGAAAGGTCGATATATTTTAAAACCAAAAAATATATTATAATGTGATAAAACCCATTGAAAGAGGTCGAAAATATAACAAAACTTAAAGGAAAAATAAATTACTGGTCGAAAAGAAAAAGGAGCTTTCAAAGGTAAAAAGCGGTTTTTCTCGATTTTCGGCAAAACTACAAGTCTTATGAAAAAAAAAAATTAAATGGCAAAGTTTAAGGTAAGGTAGGGCGGGGCTAGTTGAGCTATTTTTCACTTGATCGGTTATAGCTCCTCAAAAAAAAAGTCTCAATGGCTTATAATGCATACTGATGGATTAGCAATTTATTCCTTATTAATAGTATCCATAGTAATTTCTTTTTAATAAGTCGAATGATAGATACGTTTACAATAAAAATACATTTTGACAATTTGCTTTTATATTTATAATCTTATAGTGACTAAACAACAAGTCTCATTAATAAGACAGCAACGTACCTAGCTTAGCTTAACTATTGGATTTAATATCTATGAATTCATCTTTGTTTTTAAACTTCTTAAGCAGTTTTATTTTGCTTCTCTTGTAATGCCTTCTGTATCTGTTAAAATTGCAGCTTTTCTTGGACCAGCCTTTGGGTATGGTCGAACTATTTTTAGAGAAAATTTATAAGTTGGATAGGTCAGCTCGTTTTCTTTGTTGCTTGTATAAAGTTCGGGTTGCAGCCTCTTTTAAATCTTGAGAAGACTTTAGTAGTTTTACTGTTATAAGTCCGTATCCTAAATAATAAAAAAAAAAAACTTTTTATACTTAAAACCGTGGGGTTAGTTGGGCAACTGTAGCTTAACTATCCCCAACCTGAAATTTAAAAAAAATGTGAATTTATTAAAAGACCGGTTAAAATTGTATCCAAAATCTTTATACTTATTAAAACTGCAATAAATTTACTTAATATTAACACTTACTTAAACGGAGAGCGGAATACATTTAACTATCACAGATAAAATTTTCCGATTTGCATTTATTTTTACTTTTTTATCACAAAATAAACAATGCGCACGGACACTTTTCTCGATCGCCGCGTCACCACTAATGGTCGCACAATGAGTTTCCTTGCGCAACCCCTTTTACGCTATTTGATGCTTGCGCGTGCGGTCGATAGTTTTGAGATATTTTTGATTGCCCAACTTACCTCTATGCTCAACTAGCCCCGCCCTAAGAGAACTTTTGCATTTACACTTCCTACAACTAACCTTAAAATTTGTGTAGAAAATTCAAATAACCAAGTTTTTGGTTGTTTATTTTATCCACTTTCTGACGGTATTTAAAAATATACATTACCACGGTAAATTTTCTTGGAATATGTATTTCCATAGGACTTATAGTTTGTCTGAATTCAAGTTTTTACCCTTAAAAACCACCTTCCCAATTCCTGACCCCAAATTCGCCCGAAATTTTATTTTCTTTTATTTTTTGTTATTTTGCCTACGTTTTTTAATGGGTTTTATACTACTATATTTTTTTTTTGGTTTCAAAAATTATTGACCTTAGCCTAATTATCATTAAAAAAAAGTCGAATGCGAGTTTATTTCCATTTTCTGAAAAACAGTTTCCATTGCAATATATATTTTATGTTTTACCCATCTATTATTGATCTGTAAATGCACCTTTGTGAAACGGAATATGCTTATGGCAGCAATAATACCTGCTAAGTCACACCTAGGTGCAGTTATAAGCGGGCATTATCATAATGCCCAAGCTTATAGAACGGCCTCTAATGCGCAACATGGTAAATCTTATTGCTTATCCAATTTTATTTCTCTCACAAATAAATATCAAGTTTATATTTCAAAACTATACGGTATTAAAACAAAATCAATAACCCCACCAGTTCCTGAAAATATGCCATTAAAACGGTTTCGGCTATTTGGAAGAATTGCGTTCGCATCTTTCCAAATAGACCAATACCTGTCCACGCCTCCCGATCGTTACTGCTGCCCTGACTTAAACGCTGGCAAAAAGATTTATTTCGGTCGCTTTACGGCCTCTTCTCTTATATTTTGTGGTGATCTTCTGCCATTTCGAGCAATTCGCTGACAATAAAAAATGCCAACTGACTTAACTGATGATAGAAACATCAGAGTCCAAACTAACAATTTGCAGTCATTATCTAACATTACGCATACAGGCACAGGTGCAACTTATTTTATATTGCGAATAAATAATGTGTAGTTAGTCATTGAAAAACTCTTTTTTGCAAACATAAAGAGTGTGTGCACTACACGGGCTTTACTGGACTATAAGTGCCCATCATTATAGTCCTAGTAACGCCCTTGATACATAAATAGCTATTTTTACACCATTAGAAAGTAGTAATTTCAACGAACAAAAAGATCACCGATTTTTTTAAAATGCCAGATATTTTGACACGTGAATTTGTGATTGAAAATAAGGGTACTTTTTCAAATAAGTTAGGTAATAACGCTAATAGTTTAATACGGTTTCTATTATAAAGGTTTTTTAAAAAATTATCGATTCTTACATATTTTAGACACCTTCTAAATAAAACGTAAGTGGTGCATATCCAAAATATGCCGTTTTTAAAAAAATATCAGTAAATAAACTACGGGACCGGGGAGGAAAAGGGGGTGCTGGGTGGGGTAAAATTGGTAAAACGAGTTAATGAAACTGAACATCACATGTAAAAATTATAAAATAATAGTTTTTCCTCATATTTTTAAGAAAAAATATAAAAATATGAAAATTGTAAATGCATAACCTAAAGTCCAAAGTAAGGAAAAACGACCACCAAACGTCGCCACTATGCAAAATATGGAAAGCATTTGGCAACGTCGAAAGGGTCTGATTCTATTTATGAATGGATAAAAGAAAGTGGATTCATAAAGTGTGTATTAGCCTTAGGTTTGAATTAGGGATTAAAAAAAAAAGATTTAACTAGTTGTTTGAGTACATAAATACAAAAAGTTGTAGATCTATTTATTGCCTACAACTTTTCATATTTAAGTTTTTTTTCATAGAAGTTGTAGTTTTTCAAAATCGAGAAAAACCGTTATTTTACACCCTCGTATAAAACGTAATTAGCGATAAAAAGATAGAGTTTTTATTTCTCAACTTAAAATGGTTTAAGCTGTTTTTATTCCTACCAAAGCACACTTAATTAAAATATAGAAATAACATAAAAGAAAATAGTTATATCCTTTCACGTCTACAAAAGCATGCGATGTAGGAAAATTGAAAAATATAATTAAACTAAGCACATCTTTGTCCTTTTAATATGACAATAAACAAGGGAGTCCAATCAACGGAGGACGCAGACCGGACGTCACGCGACAATATTTATGTTACGCAACGAGCAATCCTCACCCGCCTGCAATGCTCGGCCAATACCTGTCAATGTAAAAATATTTCTTCTGTTCATCTCTTTGGGTCGGTCGTGGGATAAACGTGAACGTTTTACAGTATAATAATAGCTCCTGTTTTGTATTTCTGGTTGCCTATATTATCTTTTACCAAAACGGTAGTTAAGAAAATATCATTTAATTCTTTTACCATTAAAACTAAGTTTGATTTATTTTAAAGGACTTTATTAATAAAATAGTATCTGGTACAAATTTAGTTATCTTATGCAATGGCTTAAGTATAATAGATAACATACCTTGTGGCTGGATTGGACGACTTCTTACAAAATATTTGTTTTTTTGCTATTTAAGAAATATCTTTCAAGTTCATGTTTAAACATTTCAACAGCAAACCTAAAAGAAAAGGGTACATGATTTAATTAAATAGATGGCTATTACATTAAATGTTAAACAAAAAAACTAACTTCATTGTAAACAAGCCTATTTTATTAAAATATTTTAATCTAGACTTACCTTATTGTTTTTTTTGGTCAATGGTGTTTGGTTTGGTTTTGTTATGCAATTCCGTGGTAAAGGGTCCGACAGAATTAAATAATTTTAATTATTACAAAAATCTAACTCTTCTTTAACCTATTTATTTTGATTTTAACTGTCAATCAATCAATCAGTGTGTCAAAACGTCAAAACTCCTGCTGCCGGATTTCTTTTTCCGTTGAGCAACAGCGTTGCCAAGTTTATGACTGATTTTTCCTGCGGAGGCACGTGGGCCTTTTATTGCCGCCAAATTTGATCCAATCAAATTCAAATCACCGATATGGTACTTCCGCCTCAAATATGGGTAGTACGTTTGAGCAGGGTTTCCTGTCGGCCATTCTGGTGTTCACCCTTGGTGAGAAACGTGTCGCGCCATACTAGTTTCGAAGAAAAAGGTATAAATTCCTTTCAGACCCACAGTGGTGATAAAATATAATTTCTTCTACTGTTGGTGCAATTTCGTCTTTGGATTGTTGGTTGCATTTTGGGAAGCAACCCTGGAATTGATCCAGATAATCTAGACACGCCGGAGTCAAATTTTTAGTGAAACCTTCGTATAAGGTGAGAAACTTTTGTTAATATATAATCCGTCTGTTTCTTAAAAAAAAAAGAGAGAAAAAACTATTTAAGGTGACTTTTATGGATTTATTAGGGAACCTTTTCCTTCGTTTTAGGGTTTTTCTTCTTACCGTCAGATAACCATCCCAGGTTATCATCTATACATCCAGTCCTTCTTCATATTGCTGTTACCTTAAGAACTTATACTGTCTTCTTCATCCGTTCATCAGACCAGCCATTCCAGGAGACGTCACTCGGAAGCAAAGTCCCATTAAGGCCAGATATTTCTATATTTTACTTTCGTTTTTTTTTATTTTTTTCATTTCCAGTTAAATATATAAATATGTTTTTTTATAACAAATGATTATTATAGTACTCTTAAAAGAAGTAAATAATGATACATAATATGATATAGATAATGATTATTTAAAACACTCTCAAAAGGAGTAGATAATGATATAATATAATTTTGATTAACAATACACTAAAATTACAAATTTTTAAATTTTATAATTTGAATACATTTATACTATTGTGAAACATAGTCGACTATGGGGTTTTTATGCTAGTTATTAATTTTTATTTATCAATCAGATAAAATACTAAACATAATTGAATATAACCAACCAAGTTTAATACAGCTACAAAAAATTCGAAAATAAAAATTTGATTATATAATTGTAAATAGTTTGTAAATATACTTAATTGAAGGGTATATTTTCTATTTTTATTGCACCTGCCTACTCACAAAAGAATTTTCCAAGTTAGTTTTTGCAATAACACCTTTCATATACCTTAAAGTTTGATTTCACAATTTTTCAAATTTAATAAAACTGTTTAGGTTAAATTGTGTGGCGCCCTAAACTTGTCAAAGCGTTGATTAAGACATTTATTTCCATAATCTCAAAGTTCACATTTAAAACATCCAAAACCCACGACGCTCACCTGACGAAGAGCTGCCGGAGCTGTGTAACACAATAAAAGTGTTACATATAAAAATAGCGTGCCAACGTGGGACCTGAAAATTTGATTTGTCAATTTTCTTTGTTTCATTTAATAGGATACTAATTTTTTATTGATATAATACATTTACATTTGTTTTTTTGTCTTGATTACACTTTGATAAGTAATTAGTGAGTACGCATGTGCTATGAATATATTATTATTTTAAATAATAACATTTTGCTGTTTTTTTATTTTTAAAGACTTATTTTATTTTAAATACCTAAATTTTTTTATTTGACTATTCTGGTTTTAAATTAGAAAACATAATTTTGACTTTGGTTGAGCAGTATACATTCATACATTTCTTTAAAAAAAATAATACCCAGTACTTACTTATTGATTTTTATTATCGGAATTTTATTTATAGTTACGGCAGTACTTAAGGTAAACCTTACAATTTTAATTATCAAAGATATTTCATTGCAATTTTTTTTGATGCCTAAATTGAAATTGAGTTTGGGGTGTTTATAAAAATAAGCACATTTTTACAGTTTTTTAAGGACTACTAGTTTGGATGTTTAGATTGAACATTTTGGTTTTATATTTTGATGTTGCCAATTTTATGACTTATTATTTTGTTTATAGTAATTTTTTTACAGCCGCAAGTAACTTATATATTTTATGATTTTTGTTGATTTTATAATTAGTTTTGCATATTAAATTTTACACCGTTGCCAAATAAAAATAAAATATTTTTTTATTTTTCTTAAAATATTTTAAATACAAAATAGTTTATTTTAAAAGCTAATAATATGGAGGATTTTTTTAAGCCAAATCTTTTATTAAAAGATGAATTAAATTATGAATTACGTATTCGTGCCGTAGTTACTGACAAGAATGTTAATGATAAACGAAAGATTTTAGCTAGGCTATTAGATAAAGAGCGTCAAAACAAAACTGATGTTTTGAAACTTGTTGACTATTTTTTTAATTACGAATTAGAAAAAGGAAATAACTGAAACAATTGAATCTATTAAACAGTTAATTTTAGATTTTGAAGGTCCTTCTACAGATTCAGTTTATCTTAGAGCTAGAGCCCGCACTTTACATTTAACAAAAAGAATTTTACGGTTACCTGTAAAAGAAACTGATGAACATTTTACGGAAAAACAAAAATTTAAAAATGAGGCCTATGCATCAGCAATGTTTTTGGATGCTGATTTACACGATAAAGTTAAGGATCCAGTAATTAGCGATTTTTCCGCAAACAATCAATCAACTGGTCATGTTAGCGTAGCTGTAGCTCAGAATGTCAACACTTCTCAAAACAACAATTATTTTAAGGTTACCCCTGTTCATACGTTGGGTATTTCATTTGATGGGGATCCTAAAAATCTTTTGTCATTCATAGAACGGGTTGAAGAAATGGCGCATGCGCGTCACATAACTAAAGCTGAATTATTTGAATCTGCTAGCGATTTATTCTCAGGAAAAGCGATATTTTGGCTTAGACATGTTAGGTCCTTTCTTAATGATTGGGATTCTTTAGTCAAAAAATTAAAAGATGACTTTTAGATTCTGATCTTGACGATAATATTTGGAGTCAAATACGGGAGCGTAAACAAAGTAAGCATGAACCAATAGTTCTTTTTATTGCTGTTATGGAAGGTTTGTTTAGCCGACTTTCTAGAACACCTCCAGAGGTTACTAAAGTAAAATATATTAGGCGCGGTATGCAAAAGAATATCAAAAACGTTTAGCTTTACAAGAAATTGATACTGTTTCAGAATTAAGTAAATTAACTAAGCGATTAGAAGAGGCAGACATTTTAGGACTGTCTTCCGGGTCTTCCGGATTGCATAATCTGTCAATTTTAGATAATCAGGAAGGTGATGACCAAGCAAACTTTCACAAAACAGTTTCAAAAAATAAAACATTTATAAATAATAAAAAAATAAGAGATTTTCACAAAAACAAAATTTTAGGAGAAACGTTGATAACAAAAATAAAGCTTTTAATAATAATAATAATAATAATAATAAGTCTTTGGACACAAGTGATAGCACTAATTTTATTTGTTGGAAATGTGAATCTCCCAATCACATATTTAGAGATTGCAAATCTAGAATTAAAAAAGTTTTGTTTTAAATGCGGTACTCCAGATGTTACTGTCAAAACTTGCAAACAATGTTCGGGAAACGAGCAATAGAGGCACGGGTTGTTGGTGCTCGATTGTCTCAAAGTTTAAATACCAACAAAAATTCCTCAAAGAATATAATAAATGAAAATAAATTAGAAGTTAGTTTAAGTAAAAATATTGCTCCGGTTTTTGTTAACAAACATCAGGATAATAGACCTTACATTTCGATAAGATTGTATAATCAGGATATTGTTGCCTTATTAGATAGCGGTGCTAACGTTTCAGTAATTGGGGAAAAGGGTCTAGAAATAATAAAAAGTTTAAAACTTAACATTTTAAAATCTCAAACAACAAGCATCAATACAGCTGATGGCGCAAAACAAGTAGTCAGAGGTTATGTTAATTTGCCAATTATTATAGGCGATGTTGTTCAAGTACTACCTGCTCTTGTTGTGCCAACAGTTTCACATTCCTTTATTTTAGGTAGCGATTTTTGTCAAAGGTTTCAAATTAAAATAGATTTTCAGAATAATTCTTGGCAGGTACAAAGTACACTTTTAAATAATAGTTTTATTCCTGGTGGTGACCCTCAAAATTTAATTTTTTCTCTGGGTTTATGTTCTTTAGAAGCTTTATCTGATGAACAACGAGTACAGGCACAATCGGTTATTGATTCTTTTCAAAAATTAAGTAGTGAAGATAGGTTAGGGCTTACGAATAAAATCACAATGACTATAGATACGGGCGACGCTAAACCGTTTAAGCAACGTCAATATCTCATGAGTCCTTACATGCTAAAAATTTTAAATTCGGAGCTTGATGAGATGTTAAAATTAAAAGTTGTAGAACCATCTCAGAGCCCTTGGAATAGTCCGGTTTTGTTAGTTAAGAAAGCTAACGGAGAGTTTAGATTATGTTACGATGCCAGAAAACTTAATGAGGTGACGAAGCATGACAGCTATCCCCTCCCTAAAATTGATAGAATTTTAAGTTCACTGAAAGGCGCCAGATTTATCTCCAGCATTGACCTGCGTCGTGCATTTTGGCAGATTCCGTTGGATCCAAGTTCCCGTGAGAAAACGGCATTTACGATTCCTTCTAGGGGACTTTTTCATTTTCGGGTGGTACCATTTGGTCTTTGTAATAGTGCCCAGACGCAGCAGAGACTAGTGGATGCTTTGTTTGGACCGAAGTATGAACCTTATGTGTTTACATACTTGGATGATATTATTGTTCTTTCCCCGACTTTTGAGGAGCATGTTCGACTTTTAGGTGAAGTTAGAGATATTTTAGCAGATGCCAATTTGACAATTAACCTTGAAAAATGTAAATTTTTTAGGACATCTCTTAAATATTTAGGGTATATCATTGATGGAGAACAAGGGCTTCGAACCGATCCAGAGAAGGTGGAAGTTATGATTAACTACCCCAGACCAACAAACGCAACTGAAGTAAAAAGGTTTATTGGTATGTGTAGCTGGTATAGGCGTTTTATAGACAATTTTTCTTCCTTGGTAGCTCCCATTAACGATCTTCTCAAAGGCAAGAAGAAAAAGCAGCAGATTTCGTGGAACTCAAAGGCTGAGGAATCTTTCATAAATATTAAAAATGCTTTAGTTTCAGCTCCTATTCTACGTTCTCCAGATTTTGAAGAGCCATTTACAATACAATGTGATGCAAGTGACGTTGGAGTTGGAGGAGTATTGACCCAAGAGATTAATGGAGAGGAACGGGTTATTGCATATTGTTCCCGGTCTTTATCACGAGCGGAACGTAACTATACCGTTACGGAACGTGAACTTTGGCTTTAATGTATTCTTTGGAAAAATTTCGGATGTATGTCGAAGGTACTAGGTTTCGTGTTATAACTGATCATTATAGTTTACTTTGGCTGAACAATCTTAAGGATCCTTCAGGGAGATTGGCGAGGTGGTCTGTTAAACTCAGGCAGTATAGTTTTGACCTTATTCATAGGAAAGGCAGTGCAAGTGCTACCGCCGTCCCAGACGCGCTCTCAAGAATTCCTTCGCAAAAGGTACAACAGGATGTGGAACAAGTAGCTGTTATAGAAATTTCGGAAAAAGTTGTCGATCAATGGTATTTAAAATTAAGAGAAAATATTTTAAAGGAGCCCGAATCTTACCCCCAATTTAAAGTTGAAAATAACCGAATATTTAAATATATTCCATCGGATCTACCGATACAAAGTAATATTTGCGAGTGGAAGGTAGTTGTTCCAAAAAACGACCGTTCACAAATAATTAGTTCTTGTCATGACCCACCATTAAGTGGACATTTTGGCTTTTATAAAACTCTTTCCAGGATTCAAGAAAACTACTTTTGGCCAAAAATGAGAGTGGATATTATGAAATATGTTAAATCATGTAAAGTATGCCAATCACAGAAAATGTCTAATACACAACCATTGGGTAAAATGGGAGTTCAAAAACAAGTTCAATATCCTTTTCAAGTAATTGCAGTGGACTTAATGGGTCCATTACCTCGTTCTCAAAAGAAAAATGCATACTTGTTGGTCGTCACTTGTTGGTTTTTCAAAATATTCTCTCTTATGTCCAATGAAGCAGGCAACAGCTCCAAATATAGTTAAGTTTTTAGAAAACTCGGTGTTTTTAGTCTTTGGTGTACCACAGATAGTTATATGTGATAATGGGTCACAATTTGCTGGTAAGACGTTTAAGAAATTTACAGATCAGTATAAGGTTAAAATTTGGTTTACTCCACGTTATTCAGCTCAATGTAATTTTGTAGAGAGGACAAATAAAACTGTTGGAACAGCAATACGTAGTTATATCAAGGAACATAAAAATTGGGATGCAGAGTTACCGAAAATTCAGCAAGCTATAAACACAGCGAAGCATGAAGTTCATAAGCTTTCTCCCTCACTGATAAATTTTGGTAGATGCATTCCGGTGTCAGGTGATTACTATGGTCGAGTTTTGGACACGCAAGGCATGGAGCTTAATCTTGGTGACCGAGATCAGTTCCTCAATGATCTTTCCGGTTTAAAACAGATTTATGAAGATGTGCAGAAAAAGTTAAATTTAGCTCATCAACGGTATAAATCTCACTATGATTTGCGTAGAAGAGATATAACTTTTAAAGTAGGTGATAAAGTTTGGCGACGAAATAAAATTTTGTCAGAAGCGGCAACAGGGTTTTCGGCCAAGTTGGCGCCCAAATATACTCTTAGTAAGGTAATAAGTAAGGTATCGCGTTTAGTATATGAGCTACAAAATATGGATGGCTCAGTAGCGGGAAATTGGCACGTCAAAGATATGAAACCATATTTTGGTTCTAATTCCGACGTTTCTGTTGGATAGAGTTTTTTTTCGGTATCAATTTTTAGTAAATTGACAAGGCCTGTTAAGTTTTTGTTAAAGTACGTACATTTTGGTTTAATAATCTTGTTAGGTAACGATATGACTAATTTAGATTTTTAGGTTACTCCTAGTTAGGTAACGTAATGACTAACATGGATATTTATAGTTTATATTTTTTGTTAGTCAATGACATGACTAACCTAAGTGTTTGTCGACATCCTGCTTAGTTTAGGTTTTTAGAGTTTTTTTTTGAGTTAAATCTCAGCATTTTTTAATTTTTTTATCTTGCTAGAAACAAAAAAGATTAGTAAGTGTGCACACGCCTTGTAAATATATGTAATTTAGGGTTCAGTATTGCTTGATGCGATTAATTTTTTTATCATTATTTTTAATAACTTTATTAATAAATTTCCTGATTTTTGCTTTTTAGAGTCCTTACCGATTATGACATTTCCGAATATGACCTTTCTCAATTTTGTCGCATTCCCGATAGTGTCGCAACTTTTTTTTGCCGTTAGGTACGCGGAGATACCATACTAATTAGTTTCAATTAATCAGGCTTATTTTGTCTTATAATTTGTGATCATAATTAATTTAATTTAAAAGTAGATTGTTATAATTAGATATAGTATGTTTATAAAGTACATAAAAAAATATCTTTGAAAAATATTTTTTCGTAATGGAGGAAGATGATGTAGCATTTACTTTTTCCAGTGAGATTTCCGTAGGAAACTCACCATCATATTTTATTTTTTATTATTTTATTTTGTAGGGCAGTATAATAATAGCTCCTGTTTTGTATTTCTGGTTGCCTATATTATCTTTTACCAAAACGGTAGTTAAGAAAATATCATTTAATTCTTTCACCATTAAAACTAAGTTTGATTTATTTTAAAGGACTTTATTAATAAAATAGTATCTTGTACAAATTTAGTTATCTTATGCAATGGCTTAAGTATAATAGATAAAATACCTTGTGGCTGGATTGGACGACTTCTTACAAAATATTTGTTTTTTTTGCTATTTAAGAAATATCTTTCAAAGTTCATATTTAAACATTTCAACAG